>JAHRHJ020003096.1:0-267313 GCA_019776745.2 Taxus chinensis | reverse complement strand
ATCCTAAGGCTTTGCCCTTAAAAATGATTAAACTTTGTCAATTCCATTCTAAAATACTCTAAATGCATTTTACCCACTCCTCTTTCACCACAACCTAATATGGTAGCCGCTGTAACCTCACCCGATGACAAAATCAAACCATTCTATGTGACACTTCTTAGAGCGGACATAGGCTAGCAATTGCGTCATAGACCAGGAGCATAGACAATGTCGATGCCTGCTTAAAGTAGATAATGCTTAGGCTTGAATCTCACACGCTACTTATGGATCTGTTATTTATGGAGAGTAAGGAAGTCCTTAGTCGGAAGAATTAAAAAGACACAAGTGGATTTCTGCTTACTGAGAGAAAGTTGTGGCTACCATCTTGTAGCAGATATTCCTCCTTCATACGGGGATGTTGCCTAAGCAGAAACTTTGTAAGGATGTGGGTGGAGAAATTCAAATGGATTGGTCACATGCACTTGTACTGTTAATGGAAAATAAGAAGTTGCTGCCGAGAAGTCAATTGAGTATATTGTACAAAAAAAACAAATGACTCCCCAAAGCACAAATACGTATTGAGGATCTGGGGCATGGAAATACATGATTATGCTCCTGAGAAATCCAACTCCCAAAGTATCACCTAAAGATTCTACAGGTGTTTGGATTTAGAGTTGTGGAAGGGGTCCTCAGCTGGTTCTGGAGTGGTATCATACTGGTGTAAATGAGGAAAGCCTTCATCCTCTCATTCAAGTTGACACTTTAAAAATACCAATAATGTAGCAGAGTATGAGGCTCTCATTCTGGACCAAGGTGGCAAAAGAACAAGGTGTGAAGAATCTTCTAGCTCGTGGGGATGCGGAATTGATATAAAGCAAGTTAGAAACCTCATTCCCGGTAAAAATGGAAGTTGAAACATTACAAGGATCAGGTGGGATTCCATGAATTTCTGATGCTTTCTCATTGCAGAAATACCTAGGGAGAAGAATACCAAGTGATTCATTAGCGAGTCTTTGGGTACTGCTATATACCTCATCCTGACTTTTCCCAAGATAAGTTCACCATGAGATGATTCCACGATATAGTGATACCTTGATAAACAAATAACTGGCAATTTTCAATGATGACCAACACTTGCTTCTTTCTTAGAATCAAGGATAATTTGGACAGCTGTACTTTGGAAGGAAAGTGAAAAGTGCCTCGTGAAAGTGTGCCCTTTGAAAAAGGTAGCCACTCAAGGAGAAGCAATGGATCCGGATGGATACATTAAACTCAAAGGAAACAAGGGATCCTAACGGATGGTGAGTTAAGAGGAACTATGATAAACACGGACAAGGTATGTAAGTCTAGAGCTTTATAGAACTCAACCAATCAGATGCGTATGAAAAAATAATATTGGGAGTTCTACTGACCCTAAGCGCGTGAACATTGGAAATGTTGTACAGCAGGGAGAGGAAGAAGCAATTGATCTGTTAAAGAGGTTAAGGATTTGTGCTACTCTTATGAAGAGTTAAAATCTTTCCAACCAAAAGAGATGTAGCATTTTATTCCTCTCAACCTGAATAAGCCGTTTAAACAAAAGTAGCAGGTGATAACAATCCCCAAAATAGTAACACCCTTTTCACCAGAAATACATAAGTTGTTGAAAGCAAAATCATTTTCCTATCCATATTCAACATGGATTGCAATATGACCTGTTCTTAGAAAGAAAAAATGGCAAGATTAGATCTGTGTGACTTCAGGATTAAATTGGATTCCTTGAAAGATAATTAAATCCTTTACCTTTGATGGATCAGGTCTTACAAGACGTAAAACGGATCTGAATGTTGTCTATGTTGATGGATTTCCAGGATAAATCAGCGAATTAATACTGCAAAATCAACACAAAACAACTTTCACTACCCCGGGGGTACCTTTGCTTACAAAAAGAATAGCTTTGCGGCTCATTAATGCCGGTGCTACTTTTCAGAGGGTATGGACCTTTAGCTTTTGGAAGTTTGAAAGGGAAGTGTATTGTTGTATACCTTGATGACTTGATGGTATTCTCAAAACCAGGGACAGTCATTTTAGCAACGGAGATAGTTCTGCTAAGATGTAGAAGACATGGATCTCTTTTGGAATCCTAAAAAATCGTCTTTTGGTCACAGAGGGGAAATGATTAGGGCACATCGTCTCCAAAGATGGTATTAAATTGATCCTGAGCGAGTTCAAGACATTCGAAATTCCTCTCCTAAACCGGAAAAAAAGGGCGTGCACTCTTTCTTTGGTAGTCAATTTTTGAGAACGAATTCATCCCTTGATTTTGTAGAAACTAACTCTAAATATCTCCCAAATGATGAAAAGGAAAACAAACGTTTGGTTGGTCTTATGAAGGGAAAGAAAGCCTTTGAACATATTAAAAGACCATTGCCTAAAACTCCTGTTAGCATCTGTCCAGATTGAGCAAGATTTTATTTCTATTGCTACACCACAGATAACACCTTGCTGCGGTTTTGACTCAGGAAATTATAATGAGCACGAAATTCCCAATTGCATTTATGAGTATATTCTGAAAGACATGAGTTAAAAATATACCATGATGAAAAACATGCTTTTGTAGTGGTTAAAGTTGTTAAGCATTTCGTTTTTACATTCTTAACTTTTCTACTCCATGGTGTTGGTACTCAGATACAACTGTTAGTCAATCTTATACAACAGGCATTTGGATCCAAGAGAGGGGAACTGGGTGGCCAACGGGTCCCAAGAATATGTATGACATCAAAATGACCAGCTCATCCGTGGAAAAGGCCTTGTGAACAGATCGCCTGAAGGGCTAGGAACATGATTACTGGAGGATAAGTTAGTCTCCATACCATTATGTTCTTAGCTCAGTTGATGATGTATGACTGATATCACCCATTTCTCAAATAGGGGAGAATGCCCCTCTCATTTGACCGCCAAAGAAAAGAGGACTGTTAAACTACTGTCATGCAAATAGGTGTTCGGGGAAAATGCCTTGTCTCAAACGTGGGTTAGATGGAAGGTTTTTGAAATGTGTGGACAAGGAAACAACAGAAAAAGACTACTCTCAAGCTTTTCTGATAAGCATGCGTAGCGGCACTACACATCAACCGTCATGACTATAGTACTTTGTGGAGGATATTACTAGCCTACTTTCAGAGATGCATCCCAAGTGGGCTGATAAATGTGAGGCTTGTCAGACTTTGTGGGTAGACCCAAATGGCCTCTGGCCTTAAGCCAGTTGTAATTGAAGAACTTTTCAACAGTGGGGTGGACTTCATTCGACACTTAATCCATCTTCTAGGGCTAGTCATACTCATGATAACGAGCTACAAGATTATTTCACAAAATGGGTAGAAGCCATTCCAGTAAAGAGTACTACTTCTAAAGTGTGTGCAGTTTTATCAAAGAAAACATCTGTGAGATGTTTTTTTGATAAAACTGCACCAACCTTTGGAAGAGTACTCGTTTACTGGAATGGCTTCTACCCATTTTGTGAAATCATCTTGTAAGAAGTTTAATTGCATGAGTATGACTAGCACTAGAGATGGATTCAAGTGTGTCGATATGAAGTCCAAACCCCATGTTGAAAAATTCTTCAATTAACAACTGGCTTAAGAGGCAAAGAGGCAATTAGGGTATACCCACAAAGTCTACAAGCTCCACATTATCAGCCAACTTGGATGGCATCTCTGAATAAGGTAGGCTAGTAATATCCTCCACAAAGTATCTTATGAGCAGTGCGGTTGAATGTGTAGGCCTAAGCATGTTGATCATGAAAAGCTGAGAGTAGTAGCTTTTTATGTGTTCCTTGTACACACATTTTCGAAACCTTCAATCTAACCCCTTTGAACAAGGGCATTTTCCAGAACAATAGCACTGACCTTAGTTTATTTAACAGTCCTCTTTTCTTTGGCCGTCAAAGAGAGGGGCATTCTCCATAGGTGAGAAAATGGTGATATCAGCATACCATTCCTCAACTGAGCGTAAGAAACAGAATGGAGGAAAGATAACTGTATCCTCCGTAATCATGTTCTAGCTCCTTCAGCGATCTGTTACAAAGGCCTTTTCCACGGATGAGCTTGGTCAGTTGATGTCAATATCATATTCTTGAGACCTGGCACCCAGTTCCCTCTCTTGGATCCAAATTCATGTTGTGTAAGAATTGACTTAAACAGTTGTATCCTGGTTGCCAACACCATGGATTGAGAGTTAAAGAATGAAAAAAACGAATTGGTCTTAACAACTTGTACACCAATAACAAAAGCATGTTTTCCATATGGTATATTTTAACTCATGATCTTCAGAATATAGCTCATAATGCAATGGGAGTTCGTGCTCATTAGAATCTCCTGAGTCAAAACCGCAGCCAAGGTGTTATCTGCTGGTGTGGTGTACAGAGAGAATAAAATCTTTGCTAAAATCTGGACATGCTAAAACAGGAGTTTTAGCAATGGCTCTTTAATATGTTCAAAGGCTTTCTTTCCATTCAGAAGACCAACCAAAAAAGTTTGGTTTTCCTTCATTATTTTGGGAGATATTAGAGTTAGTTCTACAAAATTAGGGATGATCTTCTCAAAAAAATTGATCTTACCAAGAAAGAGTGGAACGCCTTTTTCCGGTTAGGGCGGAATTTGATGAATCGCTTGAACTCGCTCAGATCAATTTTAATACCATCTTTGGAGACGAGCTGCCCTAATAATGTCCCCTCTGTGACACAAAAGACAGGATTAATTTTTTAGGATTCAAAGCCGATCCCATGTTCTCTACATCTTAGCCAGCACTATCTCCAGGTGCCCGAAAAATGATCGCCCTTGTTTTAGAATACACAGCAAGTCATCAAGGTATACAACAATTACACTTCCCTTCACACTTCCAAAGCTAGGTCCATAGCCCTCTGAAAAGTAAGCACCGGCATAATGAGCCCAAAAGGCACTCTTTTGTAAGCAAAGGTACCCCAAGTAGGGAAAGTTGTTTTGTGTTGATTTGCCCAGTATTATACTTCTACCTGATTATATCCTGAGAATCCATCCAAACATAGACAACAGTTAAGATCCTTTTACTGCTTGTAAGACATGATCATCAAAAGGTAAAATGTAATTATCTTTCACGGAATCTAATTAGATTCCTGAAGTCAACACAGATACGAATTTGCCATTTTCTTTCTAACAGGTACAATATTGGCAATCCAGTTGAATGATGGATAGGAAAAATGATTTGGCTTTCACAATTATGTATTTCTTGAAAAATGGTTGTTAGATATTTGGGATGTATCACCTCTACTTTTGTTTAAAAGATTAATTCCAGGTTGAGAGGAATAAATGCTACATTACTTTTGGTTGAAAGATTTTAAATCTTCATAAGAGTAGGCAAGAACATCCTTTATACATCCTTTAAACAGACAATTGCTTTCTTCCTCTCACCTGCGGTAAAACCTTTTCCCAAGGTTCAGACTTAGGGTCAGTTAGAACTCCAATATACTTTTTTCATACTCAGCTGATTGTGAGTTCTAGTAGAAGGCTCTAGATTTACATACTGTCGTGTTTATCAAAATAGTTACTCTAAATCACAATTTCCCCTTAGGAATCTTGTTTCCTTTGGTTTAAGTATCCATCTGATCCATTTCTTCTACTTGATGGCTACTTTGTCAAAGGCACAATTTCACGAGGCAACTTATAACTTCCTTCAAAGTACAGCTGTTCAAAATATCCTATGAGTTCTAAGAAAGAAGAAAGTGTGTGGTCATCATTGAAAATTTGCCAGTTATTTGTATTATCAGGTACACTAGATTCGCGGTCATCTCAATGGTGGGGAACTTATCTGAGGGAAAAAGTCAGGATGATCCCCGGTATAAGCAGTGACCCAAAGACTGCTAATGAATCAACCTGGTATTTTCTCCCTAGGGATTTCTCAAATGGAAGAAGAAGAGAAAAGCATCAAGAAATTCAATGGCACATCCCAAACCTGATTCTTTTAATGTTTAAACCTTCCATTTTTACCTGGAAGAGGTTCTAAACTGATTTATAATCACTTCCGCATCCCCCACGAGCTAGAAGATTCTTCACACCTTGTTCTTTTGCCACTGTGGGTTCCAGGAATGAGAGCCTCATTATTGCTACATATTGGATTTTAAATGCAAACTTGAATGAGAAGGATGAACGGCTTCCTTCAGGTGACACAGTATGCTACCAGCTCAGCAAACCAGCTGAGGAACAAACTTCAGCAAACTCTAAAAATCCAAACACCATTAGAATCTTTAGGGATACTTTGGGTGAGGGGATTCTTAAGCGACATAATCTGTAGTGGCCATGCCCCAATCCTCATAGAGTATTTGGGGCTTTGGGCTCATTTGTTTTTTGTACAATATACTCAGATTGCTTCTTCTCAGGCCAAGCAGCAACTTCTTTATTTTCCCATCTAACACGGGACAAGTGCATGTCGGACATCCATTGAATTTCTCAACCACATCCTTACAAAAGTTTATGTTAGCAACCCCGTATGAAGGAGAATATCTGCTACTAAGATGGTAGCCAAAACTTTCTTCTCAGGTCTAAAGCAGAACAGAAAAATCCACTTGGTGCATCTTTAATTCTCGACTAAGGGAAACTTCCCTTATCCCATAGATAAAACAAGATCCATAAAGTAGTGTGAAGATTCAGCCTAAGGCATGCAATTACTTAGCAGGCATCACATGGTCTGATGCTCCTGAAGTTATGACGCAATTTGATGAGACCTATGTCCAGCTATAAGAAGTGGTCACATAGAATGGTTTGAATTTGGTCCATTGGGTTGAGGTTACAGAGGCTACCAGATTAGGGTTGTGGGTAGAAGGAAGTGAGTGGGTTAAAATGCATTTAGAGTAGTTTAGGAATGGGAATGGCAAAGGTGCAGTGAATAATTTTAGCAAAGGCCCTTCGGATGGGTTTGAACTATCAACTTCTGAGATTTGAACCTTAGTCTTTAGGTGATCAATAAGATCGGAAGACCCAGAAGTGGATGGTGCTATCATATTTGAACTCCTTGTTTTCAACTTTAGGAGAAACGGAATATAACATTTAGTAGATGAATTGATAGGATCACTTTGGTTGTAGATGAAAGGGGCTCGGAGATCCTCTTTTTGCAATTACGGGGATAGTTGTTAAGCTTGTTCATTAGATTTCGGGTGGGCTGCATCACTTTCTCTCTGTTTGTCTTCTCTAGAGTCAGACAGCGTATGATTCGCTATTCCGCTGCTCTACTTTGTCATAATCATCCCATTCATCAATGTATCAGTGGTGAATAACTTAAATCGACGATCCTCAAATTATGCTTCATCATCACATCTTCAACCGAAATTCCTCGCAATCTCATTAAAACCTCATCCTCTGGTTCCTCAACTTTCATAGGTTGCATTGAAGGGGGGAACTCAATAGGAGGGTCCCTTCAGCATAGCCTTGTAGCGAGCCAGCAGGAAAAAAATTTCTGGGTTGAAAAATTCCTCCTTGGAAGTCTGTAAGGGAGCAGATGAGCCAATGGTCTTTCTGGCCAATGAGATAATTTCCAGTTTTGTACCAAGGATCGAGTATTAGGTCCAGGCGGTGGAAAGAGGAGGAAGAAGAAGATTAGATTTAGAAGGGTCTCTCCCAACTCCCTGACATGATTAAATAATCTTCGACACTAATAGCAGAGTTTGATCTCAGACCAAGTTATGTGAGATTAGCCCTTCCTTAGTGCATAGCTAACTTCAAGGTGATGAGATTAGGAAAAAACATTTTTGATTTGATCTTAGTCAAGTTATTTGGCCAGAATTGTGTTAATCAACCTATTAATTGGGCCGACAAATTCTTCAGGTTCTTGTGAATCTTTCTTATTTGAGGGATTTGGCTAGCAAGGCCATTGCACGTCTTCTGCTGTTTACCGGTTTTCAAACCTAGATTCTCATTGTTATCCAAGCTGGTGATAGCACCAGCCGAAAGGTGATAGAACCCAATCGCATCATACTCTTGTAAAGTCTCAACGAAAAGTCTTACGGGAGGACATCTTCATGTTCAACTCCCAGAACTCCGATGCAACTATGAAGGCTGTTGATGTGTTCATCAGGATGCACTTACCATCGCCTTTGAATTTGGAATTTAGGGAAGTTCTTCCGGTTACCTCTGGGTAACTCGTGCAAAGGTTGAGGAAGGGCAAGGGGCTGACATGCTGAACCCAGGGAGTTGGCTACCGCCATTCTTGGAAAATAGCTTGCAGCAGGAAGGTAAACACTAGCAAGAATCAAAGCTCGAACATTAGGATGATGATCTGAAGGCATACCACCCGTAGGGATTCTATCTTGGATAGGTGCGAGTCCTTGTTGAACGAGTATTTCTATTTCCTTGTGTGTGTTAAGGGAAAGGAAAAAACCTGCTGCTCCAAAAAGCTGAAATGAGACTCTTCAATAACAAGGGCCCCTTCTCCTTGAGTTATAAAAAGTTCGATTCACCAGACTCAAAGGATGATGAAAATACAGAACTGGAATATGATTTCCCCAACGGAGTCGCAAACCAAAAAACTGTTGATGTCAAATAGGAATTTACGAAAGAGCAACAGTCAAGGGACAAGAAGTCCACCTCTTTAATGGGATTAGGGTCCCTTATCTAGAACGAAAATATTACAAAAATATTACAAACATGATTTTCTTGTGTAACTGGATATATACGAAAGTGTTTTCTATAAGGATTCATCCAATTACAAAAGGAATGAGGAATGAGGAATACTAGAATGAGCAGGCAAAGGCAACCCTTTAGAATTATAGATAGTAGAGTAATTTCTTATCCATGCGAAGTACAGTGAATTGAAACAGATCATTTTGTTATTCATATAATAAGATGAAATTTGAAGACACAAAGTTATCAATAAACATCGCCCAAGAATACAAAGTTCTTAATATAAATAGAAAAATGATCCTTAACAAGATTAAATGAAAGCTCTAGGGATAAAAGAGGATCAGGGTCATCGTATCGGGAAATACTTACTAAGATAAAATGCAACAAAAATACTAACGTAAGTATATAGACCACCCCGCATCCTATGGTTGTCTTCTTTGGTGAACCACCCTAGGAGGTTTCCTATTTCCTTCAGTGAGAAAATAAAATGAAGGGGAAGATTTGGTAACCTCACCCAAACTGTAACCCGCGTGATTGAGAAGGTATTCGGGTCAAATTATGGAAACCATGGGGGGGTAGTTAAAAGTCCCACAGAACCTCAGAACCAAGGACTCTCATCAATAAGTCTCTAGTAATCCTCCTATTCATTGAAAAAGACAATGAAGAAGCCTTGGGTGCAAAGGAAGGAAGTATTTATAGTTTTTTTTCCATGAGGTGTGAATCCAATGGACCACTACGTTAGACGATGGCCAAACACCATTAAATATACATATCAAGACCTTTGCTTTAATATCTTGCAGTAGGTATAAATATTCTTCATCGTTGATCTCCAAGACCAAGGTTTTTAGAGGCTTGCTCAATGATTGTAAGCTGGGGGGGGGAGGAGGAGGAGCTGCTAGAGATTTTGAGGATGAGGCATTTTTAAATAGTTCCTACTTGAAAGAGGTAGAGCTATGATCCTTGGCCCCTCCCAAAAGAAAACCAGTCATAAAAATCATGGAATCCTTGGCTATCTTGTAGGAAATGAGAGGTGAATCCTCCACAAGTAGTTTTCTCGAGAAAGTGAGGCCAAAATAGCCCAACTTATACCCTAAAATTTGGGCAAGAGTATGTTTAATATCTAACCCATTAGTAAGTTGATGGAGTTTTAGGGTTAGGGTAATATCAAAAAGAGTACGGGAAAAAATTGGAGATGCCTTGTACTATCAAGGAGTAGCTGGGGGGCATCGTGAGAAAGGAAATCATATGCTGCAGATGAGTGCCATATTGTAACCCCTGTAAACTACCCCTTTTCTCTTTGAACAAATCTACCATCCCAGGAGGGAATGAGGGTCTGTAGAAAATAGTCAGAACCACCCTCATAGTTGGAAATGTGTATATTAAGGAAGGGAATGTTGATGGCCTTTCCAATAATTTTTTTTGACAGAGATGAAACAAAAAAATTACCTCCAATGGGGAGGCTAGGACTGTTTCCTCCGCCTTCAAATCCACCATCGGCACGAATGGGGAGACCCCCAAACCAAGAAATGTATCCATGCACCGTACGCCACCTAAAGCCTACACGGAACGTAAGAATTTTTTTTGGGTTTTCTGTAACCATTTCAATTCCTATGTTAGCCTCAATTTTGTTGTAATGGATAATTCTTTAGATTCCCTCTCGCTCATCACATAATAATAGAAACAATCCTGCAATTCATAGTATAAGAACCTCTTTAGATAACACCTGAAATCACCATTTTAATTATAAATTATAATTTTCCTTCGAAGGTTTCTTAATAATTCCCAATTCCACCATGCTTAATGATGCATACTTCAATTAATAATAAGTAGACATAATTTTTCTAATACTAATGTTGATCAAAATGATTCATGAAGTATACATTCACTTAATTGTTTTCATGGTAACAAATACAAATTTAGTAATAAAAAATCCATTCAGGAAATGAATTTCATAGTTAACTATTCCCTTTTAGATTCTGCCAATGCAAGTTCAATCATATTATCCTATCAACATTAGATTATGAATTTAATGCTAGGATATTAATATGTATCCGCACTAACGTGATTAAATGGAACACATTTAATATTACTCCATAAAAGGTACAATTATACAATATCAATAATACCTTTATATTACAGATTAACCTTTACTATTAGAGGTTAGAGAAATCCTTCACAAAGAAGGGTTAAATGTAATAATGGAATTCACATAGTTTTGTCACTTGAAAAATGCAATCATAGCTAAATAGGTATTAAGTACGACATTTCAAATTTCTTCCTTGTTAGTAAACCAGTTTAATCCCACTCAATAATGATACAAAACCAAAATCAATCTCATAATCCTAATTGAATAAGAATCATTTAATGTTAATAACATCATTTATCATACATTATTTCATCCTTCTCAATAATGATACAATATTCAATGAGTCTAGCCATATTTCCAAAATAGCCTTACATGAACAAGTTTTCATGGAAAAATCCATGAGAGCATTGAAGATCATAACTTATATTGAAGGATCCTACAGGAAAAGAAGAGTGATATTATCATTTGAGGGATTTTCCTCCAACCACAAGTCTTTTGGATGATTTCATACCTCTCATTCATTAAAAGTGGATGTACCCTTCAACAAAGGTGCTAGATGCAGAAAACCAATAGAATAAGAGATAATCCACGAGGATGAAAAAGTAAACATACAAATCCTCACAAAAATGTCATACAAAATGATATAATATAACTAGGTATTTACAAGAACCCACATTTACAAATTTCCTATAGATTTAAATACATAAATCAAACCCCCCTTGTTATGTTTGAATACTAGCAAGATTCTATGGGAAATATTTGATAAATTTGCATATAACAACTTATTTGAAGCACAATGCTAGAATATGTCTATTATTGGATTTAATACAAGCATGTTGAGTTATAAACACATCCATATACATTCCCAAATAAGTTAGTATACGGTTTCAAGTATAAATATACTTCAATGCTAGAAGTAGTGACAACTTATTAAAAGTGAATGTAGGGTTGGACTTTGAAAGTAATTTAATTTGTTCAATTGTTAATTAGATCTTGATTTAAAAGAAGTGTATTTCAAGGGCTCCCATGCCCTCTTATTTAGGGTTACAATTAAATTAAGCATATTAATTTTAGGTCTTAATATGTAAAATATAAATTCAATATTCAATCATTTAACTCTAATAACATTAATAGACTTTAAGTTTTATTATGGTACAACTTAATCAATATCTCAACCCAATATTTTTGATGCTAAATATTTATTAGTATCTAAACTAAATATAACTCCATACATCTCTCCTCGATTTATAACCTATAGTAATCATTTAAGGGATCTTATTTAGACCACAATTCCAATTCTACCACACCTTGTGTTTTACAAAATTATTAAGACATACATTATACACAATATATGGGAGGGATCTAAAATATAGTTCATGGGAATTAGGCCATGGTCCCATGTTGGGGGCTATAGGTATTTGTATTCAGCTGGTATTGATGAGTAAAAACATGAGCGGTCCCATACATAATTATTTTAAGCAGGTGCTATGAAGTAATTACATGAGTTAAAACTTAGTTATGGTCCCATGCATAATTGTTTTGAGCTTGCTGCAACTACTTAAAAAACAAATAATTTTCTGAAAATAAAAGGCTATAGCTTACCTACAAATAACATGGGTGAATGTTATAGTTATTATGTAGGACTTCTACTTATTGCAAATAACAAGGGTGAATGATGTCTAAAACTTGATGTTTTACCTATTTTTCACTTAATCAAATAGGAATGAACATGGTTTCAACTCAAAAAACAATGAAACATAAAGGTCAAATTACGTAGACCAATCTATGTCATAATGACATTTTAGTTGTGTATATAATTTACTAACTCCATATGAAAAAACATTGCATAAATTTTGTCCTTGAGTGTGAATATTTCAGAAGGCAATGGGTACACCAACAATAAAACTTCATTAGGAAGGAGGAAAACATATTGAATAAAGAAAAAACCCAAGTGTTTTCTTCACTGTCAGAATCAATACGATTGGATATAATTGAATCCAATAATTAATGTCAGTGTGCCTAAGTCTCCACATTAGAACCCAATAAAGTAAAATTTGAAAACAACAAATTAAATAAAATAGACATAAACAAAAAAACTATCTACATGTAAACCAAAATACAAATATTGTATAGTTTTAAACGAAGCTCACATATATAACCTTGAATTCAATCACATGTACAAGATAATGTTATCATTCAATTTTGATTCGCAATTTTTTTTTAGGTTTAAATGAAAATGGATTTTAAGTTTGAAAAATTTCAAAAGTGTTACTTTATGTGGTTTATCACTCTCATCACGACCATCTCATTTTTGTGATCATTCCGGTCTTCGTTTCGTCCATTTTGGGTGAGAAATCCTCCTGCCAGGTCTTTAACTATGTTAAATATTAATTAATTAATATTTAATTAATTAATTACTCTTTGTTTGATAAAATTAATTTTAATAACTTTGGAGTATTTAATTAAATAAATATTAATTAAAATTCATTCGACAAGTTTAATTTTAATTGCTGGGGGAAAAATAAGCTTCTGCTTCCCATTATCGGGAATGCCAATTTGGCTTCCTGGGCCCAGATTTCCCTTTTCCTGGCAAATTTATTTTAAATCCCCGTTTGTGGTATTTCTTCCCCCAATTGCCAAATTAATGAATTGGAAAACGAGAAAAAAATCTCCCGATTTCCCACATGGAGAAATTAAATGGGGATTTCCAGCCCACCTTGCCATTTCCATTCGAAATTGTCTGTTGCTTTCCCCATTTCCCCTTGGAAATTAATTCCACTACCCGGGAAGAATGGAAGTTGGATTAATCCTCATAATCTCCTCCGTCAAACTCGTTGGAAAGAGTTGTGCAAAGCTTTCTAAATCGCTTCTTATTTATTCTAAAGGAACATAATAATATTTGTATCACATCCCTCAAACAATATTAGTTTACTGTGAATGCCATTGTGAAGAAGGAATAGGACAGTTTCAAAACCAAATCTCTTCAAGCACTCTTCAAGCATCTCCAGTGGACAAGGCGAAAGCAAAGAGAAACCAGGTTTTCACGCATTTGGTTCCTAAGGAGAACAAGGGGCCAATTGAAATCAGTCCAGCCAGGGTAAAGAAAAGCAGAACACATGCGTGGGAGGAAAGGGAGCCACTCAGCCCAAAGAGTACTATAGGCCACAAGGTCAGGCATGAAAAGATTCACACATTAGCAAAGGAGGACAGTCATAAAAATCTACCATGTGGAGCAAAAGCTAAGAACAATCAAAGTAAATCTATGTATGCAATCATTAAAGTAAGGCTACACATTCACCTAAAAAGCCTCTCCACGCATTGTCAAGAAGATTCTCAGGGAAGCAAGGTGAAAGCACAAGCTGCGTGGGAAAGAAGAAAGGAATCCACGTAGGTTTTCAAGCCACAGGAGTTTGTTCCAAAGAAAGAGTGATGTAGGTGATGTCCATTTCAATGCAGCAAGGAGATAGCTTCCAAACAAAGAAAAAGCCACGCAGGGGTTTTAAGTAAAGGAAACAAACAAGAGCCCAATCTGCAACGAGGATTAAAGGAAACAACAGATATAAAAAAAAGATTATCTTAAAGTTCTGCCACATGCATTACCATCCAGAAAGGTTTGGTTTCAGGATCTTGTGCACAAAACAAGAAAAAGAACCAAACATACATTGAACCGCCAAGTTCAGTGCATAGACATACCATGTAGCCAAGGAGAAGCAAGTCCAGGCAATAAACCAGGCAGAGAAAAACATTTTCCTATTAGGTAGTTCAAAGAAGACAAGGTCATTGTTTCAGCGCATTTACAAAAATTGGTGCCAAATTCAGTCCACGCATTCACCAAATCCCACGCCAAAACCAGAGGAGCAGTTACCCTAGCTTATTCACATGGAGGAGGATAGGCAGAAATAAAAATTAATAAGAGGTTTACATCCCTATGAGAGATAGAAGACTGCCACACATTCTTGAGCAGGGATCCATACATTTCTTTTTGCCAGGATTCACCGACGCATTTCTACCCGAGTAGATAGTTGAATGCAATTGAAGAGAAGTTACCATTCACCACGTGCATCTTTGAAATTTAATTTACTAACTATCAAAAGAAAAGGATTGAGATTCGTGTGTTTAGGTGGAGAAATAGTGAATTAAAAAGATTAAAATTGGTCCTGCATAAAATCAATATAATCGGGAGAATTTAAAAAAAATAAATTATTATTTCCCGATCTGGAATTCGAGCTTAGTCTCGATATTTTTGTTTGTACTCACATTTTAAAAATTTGTAATTCGGGATCAATTATTATTATTATTTTTAAAAAATAATAATAAATAATATTAAAGCGAGTCATATTTGTTCTTGCATTGATGGGGGTTTCAGAGACTGAGACCTGACCCCGCTTGCATTGTTTTATGTGCCTAAGTCATTTTTATGTGAACTTCATAATGGCCGAAAAATATAACAAATTTGCAGGAAGAGCGAAGAAGCCAGTGGAGAAATCGAATAAATCCGTGCTCAAGTATGAATTCCAAGGAATCATCCCTCCCAGTTCCATTAAGTTAGCATATGACGATATCACTGATACAAATCTGGGTCACATCAATGTGTAAAAATTCTGTGAACTGATGAAAAATGAAGGCAAAACTATATTCTCAGATAGGCTTTACCATAGTAGTCTACCCCAAGCAACGACATTCCCTGTCTTGGTGCAATGTCTAAAACTAGTTATCACTTGTGCGGAGCATTATGATCCTGAGAGACGAGGAATTTTTAAAGATAATTGTGAGCCTTTCCTCTTAATCACACCAGAGCACATTGAGGAATTGCTCGGCATACCTGACTTTCCTGAGAATGTGGATATCACTCGCTAGTCAGCACAAGAATTTTGGGATGAAGAACCCCTGAGATGGAGCAAGATGGTTAATAACAACTGGTTAGTGACCAAGAGGCCTCGAATTGACTGGCTTCCCAAAGAACTGTACCACATTGAGTTCGTGGAAGAAATCGAGGACATGATTACTCTCCTAAGTTGAGTTTTTGGTTTACCCTCTACTAGGATTTTCCACCCATGGATGTATCAGTTTATTTGTATCATCCTTGCCAAGAAAGAGTTTGTGGATTGGGCCACCATCATCAGTAATACCCTTCACAAACAATTGATAGAAGTTAAGATGACTAGATGCTTCTACATGACATCGTATCTGACTTATGCAGTAGCAAGAAGAAAGCTATTTTATGGACTCGAAACAAGAGGAGTCATGGGGCCATCAAATAGTGTCTTCCATTACTATCCGCAACTAAGTTTCAAAAATAGCTCTCACCATTTTAGAAGAGTCAATGATGCATTCACCTTCCAAGTGATTCGGAACCTGAATCGGAATACAAAGGAAAGATTTTCTAAAGAAGCCATGAATGTCATTTCCCAATGGGGAACCTGGTTTATTCAATTTTCATCCTTTTCCTACATTCACGTGAGTGGCTTTGCTGGTACTCCATGGAAGCTTCCTAAGTACGTCAGTGACAGATGGGAATTAATGGAGCTTGCACGACAACTATTCCAAGTTCATTGTCTTCTCAGTGACAAGCACCATTCAAGAATTCATTTCCCAATCCAAATCGGGGAATACCAATGTCCAAATATTTTTAGTGCACAAATCATGGAAAAAGAGTTCACCCTCATCACAATTCATCCATATGTGAAGAGAGCCCAGTTTGATATCAATGGATATATGTCAGAAGATTCTTGGAGTAAAGTATCAACATAACCCTACCATGGAAGATTTCTGGGCTTCTTGTTCGAACGAACATGAAGTAAGAAGACGAGAGTTTTCTCACCTAACACTTTCTCAGATCAAGGCCTTTCACATCAAGAACCCTCCCGATTCGTTCGTAAATGATGATGAAGATGTTATTGATCCCTCATATGATGCAGTTTCTTTTACCCCATTGCCTTGAATTGACTGGACCAAAAGAGATGAATTTTCTCTTGATAGCAAGAATCAACCGATTCTTGAAAGAAGCATATCTTGGTACAACAGAGAACTTGTCAAGTTATAATCAATTCAAGATCATACTTCAGGATCACAAAAATCACCAACACCAGGAGGTCTTCATTCAACCAAAGCCCCTTCTGATCAACCTCCATACCATCCAATCATACACAACAAGCAAGAAAGGAGTGGTTGCCAAAATCCACTTCGCCGAATAATGTGCTTCACGAGGAGAAAAATCTAAAGACCCTAGCCCCATGAAGGAAGAGACTAATGTATCAGGATTTTCTACTTCAAGTAGAGATTCTTCTACTCACATTGTTAATAGTTCTCAAAAGCATAACACAAGAATACCATCAGCCACTTGCATGATCCAGAAGGTACAGGAGTCCAAATATGAAATATTCAGAGTAAATTATAATATTCATGAAATTTTCCAAAATCTCACCCAAGGTATCAAGTGTTATTGACTTATTTGACCTTCAAATTAAGGTACTATGGATAGAAACTTCTTACACCTCTCAATGATGTCTTTAACAATGAAAATATTGCTTCGAGCTCTAGGATTTTGTATGCAATATTTCTCACTACTTCCTTCTATGCTAAATGAGGAAGAGGGTTATCAAGGCAATTGGATTTTGATGCCTCTTTTCAAACTTTATAGAACATTCCCAAGCTTATCCTAAGGTGCTTATCTCTAAGATATGGATAAGATATCCACTCTGACCAGAAATCATATTCCATACCTTAACATCTTATCAAGTCGGTACAGTGTAAGCTTATCTTTAAGATAATGAAGTAAACCTTGGATCATTGGGAGGTCACATTAGGTTCCACATTGTGCTTAGACTTCAATTCGATACAAATAAAATACTTGAGAAATATTTATGACTCTCACTCAGATAGTCCTTATTAGTGATCAATATAATATTTCTAATTCCTAATCCCATGTATCCACCCTAGTACTTCTCTACTTGAGGAAACTCTGACATTTTAACATTAAATAAATACGGACCACTGTACACAAATATTTACTTTTTAGAGAACATTCCTATTGTACTTTAGACTAAGGACCATCACTCTGGTTAAGCTCCATGATATGGCAGTGTCGTACTGGCAGTTCCGTTATCTTCTATTGGAGGACTACTAAATTATACTTATATCAACATGCAGATATTCCTAGTATTCAGGACATTAATGAAATCCTTGAAATTAACCATTGAAGGAATTCTCAAATTTGAACATTGGGACACGTATCTTTGGTTATCTGCATCTCAAATTGTCAAGGAAGAAAGGATTCTATGCCATGAGATCCCGACTATAGCCGAATATAAATGAATCCTTCACTTCACTCACCTTTATTCAATCCAATTCTAACTGAGATCCCTTGCAACCTCGTAAATGAACATAATCAAAGGTGTTCAAACGAGGTGGAGCCATGCTTTTCACAATTGTTTACTCAGGACATGTAGTCCAAATATTTCAAATCAGTTTCAATGGAGTCATGCATTAATGAAGAAATTTCCCAAAATCTCCCAAATGATCAAGAGGTGGATATTGAGGTTATTTCTCCTTGAATTGAGGTCGTGGATAGGATTCTTGCAGGATCTCATGATGTCAAGAACAATGAGAATATTGCTTTGAGCTCTAGGATTTTAGATATGTGAAAATAGTGAATGATACTCCTTCTTGGGTTGATTCTTTCAACCTTGGTTAAGAAAAGGAAGAGGGTTGCAAGGAAATTGACATTGATTTTGATGCCCTTTTCAAAATTTTGAATGACATCATTCCCAAGAAGCCTAAGTGCTTTCTTAAGAATAATGGTGTATAATGACAGGAAATAGATTTACAGATCTTGCCATCCCACAAGTTTATAAGGAGCGTGATGCCATGACACCTGCTGATTATGAAGTTTCCAGACTTGGACTTGGGAGGTCCACATTATAAAGTGACATGGTAATGGTTCGAGATTCAATTAATATCGTGCTAAAGAGACTTGAAGAAATATAAGTCTCAGAACTCTTAGCTCAAGGCCGAAAAGAATCAATTGGTGGAATATGTTCAACATCTGATAAATCCCATATCACCCACTTTCCCAGTACCTGATGCAGTGGCTACACCTGATGAATAAACTCTCAACTTGTCAAAAGAAATAAACACATTGGGCCATGCCACTAAAACTTGGCTTTCAGAGATTCTCGTTTTAGGCCAAGGGACGATCAAAACAGTCTTGTTAAGCTTCCATGAAGATGTCAGTGTGTATCTTGATCCAATTCTTTCTTTCAAGGAAACTTTTGTTTCTAATATATCAAATTTGGATGAGATATTGCCTAGCCTACAGGAGGTGATGAGTATGGAATCCTCAATTTTAGCCATTGAAGGAATTCTCAAATTTGAAAATTTTGAGGGACACGTTTTCTTTGATGTCTGCATCTCAAATCAAGGAAGACGCTTCTCGAGGATTCTATGATCCATTATGAGAGCATATGCAAATCCATGTGCTAACAGTTTTTGACTCACTCTACTGGGGATTCAAAAATTGTTAACCAATGCTTGGTTAAATCTTTATGACTATCCCCTCTGCACAAGCTCCATTTCTCCAACTGAACCTTGTGCCCGATGAAGATTTTCAAGGAGACATTGCTGCCAACCTTCGAACAGTAGCTTGGGAAAACCATGAAAGTTTGCAGCAATTTTTGGTTGTTGATAGAGCCATTGATAGAGAAATCTACATTGAAGACCTTAGAAGAAGAGCACCCGCACTTGTGGCCAGAAGACCTCCTGGACACGTGTTGATTGTTGTTCACCGACGCGGTCCTCTTCCACCAAGGTAATAATTTGTATGACTATTACAGGTAACCCACCTATCTTGCAACCAAATCTTATTTTTGCAGATACTCAAGAAGACATATCATCATATTTGAGGCAAGCTATTTGGGAAAAGTGCACAAGAACCTATCATTTTCATCTCGTCATATCAGTACTAGATAAAAGAAGAAGATCTAGCTGCGAGAGTTGCTAGAGTTATTCAGGTGCAAATAGCTCAAGAAAGAGAGTGAAGAGAAAAGGCTAGAGCTGATCAGAACATGCCAGTGATCCCTTCACAATAAATATTTCAAACTGGAAGGAAAGAGGTTTACGCGAGGAGAAAAAGCTAAAGGTCGATCTGATCCCATTTTTGACTTTCAAGGAAAGTTTGGTTTCAAGTTATCTCCTCCAAAGAAGAACACACCTCGTAGATCTGCAAGCCTTGCATCAAGTCCTGAAAGAGAAAGCAAGGAAGGAATCACTACTAGTCAAGCACTTGTCCTTGCTCACGTTGTTTTACCTTCGCATACCACCTTTCCCAAAATGGTAGTCAACGTACCATGGGGAAATGCCATAGGCCCATTGGCCTTACCAGCTCGACATGAACTCCCACAAGGATCGAGAAAGATTCTTCCCAAGTTCGATGGAGATGGGAAGACATCACCAGATGACCATATTTCTACCTTTTTTGCTGCATGTGATGTTTTTTGGTAGAATATGAAGATGTTGTTATTCACCTCTTCGTCGAAACATTGCATGATGTTGCTGCAGATTGGTTTCATCATCTGCCAAATGGATGCATTACAAATTGGAATGATATGAAAACTAAGTTTGAAGATCGATTCAAGATGGCAGAAGATGAACATGCCCTTCTTTCCCAACTATCTCAGGTGAAGAAAGAGCCAACAAAACCCATGAGGAATTTCATGTGGCTAAATTCAACAAAATGGTGAATAAAGTTCCTGCCAGGATTCACCCAAATCCTGACGGACAAAAATGTTTCTTTATTAACGCACAACAACCAGAAGTGTGCTATCAGCTGAGAAGGGCTAGAGTGGCTACTTTGGAACTTGCTCAATCCTTGGCCATAGAAATTGAGGATGACTTAATCATGGCAGGAAAATTCAAGAAAACTTCCCTCAAGGGAAAGAGTCAAGAAACTCCCAATGCTTCAGAAGCTATACTTACTAAGTTAGCTAATGATGTGCTAGCTTTGAAAAAGCAAGTTGCTCAGAGTAGTAAACCCTCTCCTTACAAAGACATTCCAAGGAAAGGCTACATTCCCAACAAAGCCAGGATTGTAGGTCCTCCGACGAGGCTTGCTATTGAAGCAGCTCCCACAACTAACTCAAAATGTGATGTCATTGAAGAAAGTGATGATGAAGTTGAAGTCATCGAGGTTGATGAGGAAGAGCCAGATTCTGGAACATCTGAACCTGAAGTTGAAGATCCTGAGGGAGAAAGTAATAATCATTTCTTCGAGTACCATTCAGAAGAAGAAGATGAATACGAAGAAATTATAGAAGATATGAATAGCCAGTCTTTCATTGTCTTCACACGCTCTCAGAAAAAGGAGCAAAATACCACTAAGGTGGGAGATAAAGAGGTTTCCAAGGAAGTTCCTAAAGAATCCAAAATTAAAGAAGCTTCCAAAGAATCAAAGATAGCTGAGACTCCTAAGGTCAAAACTATCTTAAAGAAAGGAGAACCTTTGTCGAGTCAATCCATAGATAAATCAGCTACGAAGAAAGTTTCTTCTTCTACATCAGTATCAACCAAGCCCGAAGCAAAGGTCAAAAGTGTGCCATCATCAAGTTCGAAAGAACTAGTATCTGAGACATCAAGTATGGTTACTTTGCCCAAATTTGATATCATTGATCATATCAATAAAACAAAAATTTCCATGTCACAGGCAGAGTACTTGAAGTCCAATAAGGATCAACTCGAGAAATTGGTCCAGTTTATCAAAGGTGACTCTACTGTTCATTCCTCCAAAGGAATTCTGAAAACTCCCAAAGATGGGAAAACTCAAAATATTGTGGCAGCCACTACACCTTCAAATGAAAAGATTGAACCTTTCTTTGTGTCCTTTCTGATCAACGGATGCAAATTAAGTAATTGCATTATAGACTTCTGGAGCCTCGGATAATGTGATGCCTGCCAAAGTAGCACATGCTCTTGGTTTGACTTGTACGAGAACATTCAGATCGTGTTACTCCATGGAAACCAAGCAAGTTCCTCTGATCAGGGAAGATTAAAGACACCCAAATAGTTTTAGCCCAATTCCCTCAAAAGTGAGTTAAGGTAACTATTTTAGTTGCTGACATTCCCACTTCGTGTGGTATGTTGTTGAGCAAGGAAATTTTGCAGAGATCTAGGTGGAGAGATTCAAATGGATTGGTCTCATGCCATGATCCCTATCAATGGAGAAATGAAGAAGCTAATGCCAGAAGCTCAGGAAAAGTTCACGGTAACTAAAACCGAAGATCCTCACACACAGATCCTTTTCCAAGGCTCAAGTATGGGTAATTATATGATGACTGCAGAAATTCATACCCCTGAGATCACTTGCCAAGATTCCAATGAGATCTGGACTCTTGAGTTTGATGGAAGTTGTTGCTCGATGGGTTCTGGTGCAGGAGTGGTGCTCATATCTCCAAATGGTAAAATATTTCCTTTTTCCTACAAACTTGAATTTTCAAATACTAACAACACTGCAGAATATGAGGCATTAATCCTTGGCCTCCAAGTTGCAGAGGAGAAAGGGATCAAAAATTTGGAAGTCTTTGGAGATGCGGAATTGATCGTGAAACAAGTAAGAAATCAGTTCCAAGTAAAGAATGATCATTTGAGACACTACAGAAATAAAGTGTGGGACGCGATAGAAGTCTTCGATGCTTTTTCCATAAAATCTGTCCCTCATGAAAAGAATGACAAAGCAGATTCTCTAGCAGTCTCAGCTTCATTAATGATTCCTCATTCAGAGTTTGATCAAGACAAATACACCATTGAAACGGTTTTTTAGGCCAAGTGTTCCTGAAAATGTAGAAAATTGGTAAGTATTTAATGATGATAAAAAAATTATTAATTTCTTGGAAAAGAGGGATAATTTTGAACAATTGTATTTTGAAGGAAGTGATTCTTCATTTCACAAATCGACTACCTCACCCATTCAAGAAGGAGTTGAGAACAAAGATCCTGGTGATGGCATCATTCAACTCAAAGGAAATAAAATTCCCAAAGGATTGGTTTCACTTGAAGAACTTTTTGATAAACATGACAGGTTTATCAAAGAGAAAGAGCAGGCAGGACCTGCGAATTCTACTGACTATGAGCAAGTTAACATTGGTACCAAGGATAAACCTCACCTGGTCAACATCGGTAAGTGTTGCTCACCTGAGGAGCGCAAGAAATTCATAAGCCTCCTTACCAAATATTCTGACGTTTTGGCTTACTCATATGAAGACTTGAAGTCTTTCCAACCTAGGGAAATGGAGCATGCCATACCCTTGAAGCCTGGTGCAGTTCCATTCAGGAAAAAGCAAAGACAATATAATCCCAAGATTACAGGGACAATATTTCATGAAGTTCAAAAGATGTTAGATGCACAGGATAGTGTTTCCTATTCGACATTCGACCTGGATAGCTAATATTGTACCGGTTCGCAAGAAAAATGGAGAAATTAGGATTTGCGTGGATTTCTGCAATCTTAATCAAGCTTCCTTGAAGGATAACTACCCACTACCAGTCATGGACCATATTCTGCAGGCAGTAACTGGATCAGAAATGCTATCTATGCTAGATGGTTTCTCTGGTTATAATCAGATTGAAGTGGCTAGAGAAGATCAACATAAAACCATGTTCACCACCCCCTAGGGTACATTCACATATAGAAGAATGCCTTTTGGTTTGATCAATGCCGGAACTACTTTTCAAAGGGCTATGGATATGGCATTCACAGATTATAAAGACAAGATCATCGTGATATACCTAGATGACTTGACAGTGTTCTCAAAGAAGCGAGAAGATCACCTAAGAGATTTAGAGAAAATATTGCAAAGGTGTAGACTTCATAAGATCTCTCTGAATCCAAAAAAGTTTGTGTTCAGAGTTACGGAAGGGAAACTCCTAGGTCATATTGTTTCTAAGGAAGGAACTAAGATCGATCCTGAGCATGTTCAAGCTATCAAGAATCTTTCCTTGCCTACAAGTAAGCCTGGAGTCCACTCATTCTTTGGGAAGGTGAACTTTTTGAGAAGATTCGTGCCAGATTTTTCTGAGCTGACTAAAGAAATCACTGATATGATGAAAGGAAAAGAATCCTTCAAATGGTCAAAGGAAGGTAGAGAGGCATTTGAAAAAATCAAGGGTGCTATTGCAAAAGCCCCTACATTGGTGTGTCCTGATTTTAAAAAGGATTTCATAATCTATTGTTATGCTTCACCACACACAATCTCTGCCATCCTGACTCAACACAATCAAGAGGGAATCAAATCTCCTATTGCATTCATGAGTTCTGGGTTCAAGAAACATGAACTCAATTACACTCCCCTTGAGAGGCATGCGTACGCGGTGGTGAGAGCCTTGAAACACTTCAGGTACTATGTGTTGAATTCTCACACCAAAGTCTTAGTTCCAGACACCGCAGTTAAATCGATGCTGACACAACAAGAACAAGGATCTAAAAGAGGTAATTGGGTCTCCAAGATCTACGAATATGATTTGGATATCAAGCCTACCAAGTTTTCTCTAGGAAGAGGACTCTGCCAACTCATCGCAGAGAATGAACCACGAGATGACTATGTAGAAGAACCAATTGAGGAAAATTTACCACTGGTAGTTTTTGTCAGTACCACAGATGAATGGTATTCTGATATAGCCTACTTTCTCACATATGGTGAGTGTCCAGAGAATCTGACAGCTAAGGAAAAATGAGCTATCAAACTAAGAGCTGCCAGGTACGTCATTTGGGACAACACTTTGTTCAAGAAAGGAATTGACGACATGTTCCTCAGATGTGTTGATAAAGAGCAACAACCTAGGTTGTTGGAAGCCTTTCACAATCATGCTTGTGGTGGTCATTTCTCTGGCCCAGTGACAGCTCATAAAATTTTGTGAGCACATTATTACTGCCCACTATGTTTTATGATGCTCAGAAATGGGTGACAAAATGTGAAGCTTGTCAGCAATTTGTTGGAAGACCAAAATTGGTAGCTTTGCCTTTGAAGCCAGTTGTCATTGAAGAACCCTTTCAACAATGGGGTTTAGATTTCATCGGGGTTTTGAATCCTAATTCTAGTGCTGGTCATACTCACGTGCTCACCGCAACTGACTACTTTACAAAGTGGGTAGAAGCTATACCAGTGAAACAAACATCTACTGCGGTAATCTGTGACTTCATCAAAGAAAATATATTGGTTCGTTATGGAATTCCACACAAGATCGTGACAGAAAATGCCTCAAATTTTTCTTTTGCAGAGATGATAGGTTTTTGTTATGGGTATGGGATATCTTTGTCTCATTCGTCAGATTACTACCCTCAGGGAAATGGTCAAGCAGAATCCAGTAACAAAAACATCATTACTATCGTGCGCAAGTTAGTAGAAGAAAATCAAAGAACTTGGCACAAAAAGTTATATGATGCATTGTGGGCTGACCGCATAACTCCCAAAAGAGCAATCGGGATGTCTCCATTTCAACTTTTGTATGGAACCGATGCTCAAATTCCCATCACACTGGAGTTACCAGCATTAAAATTAGCTCAAGCAGTTGATGATGAATGCTTCACCAATGCATTAGATAAAAGGATCATGTTCCTAAGCAAGCTTGAGGAACAAAGAAGTCAAGTGGAAAACAGGATCGAGGAACATCAATCCAAGGTAAAGAGGTTGTTTGACAGGAAAACCAAAGAGAGGCAATTCCAAATCAATGACTTGGTTCTTCTCTGGGACAAGAGACGTGAACCGAAAGGAAAGCATGGGAAGTTTGATTCGTTGTGGCTAGGCCCTTTCAAAATCAGACATTTCTGTGGAGATAACACCTATTACTTGGCGTATCCTGATGGAACTCATTTTCCTTTTCCCTACAGTGGGAATATCTCAAGCACTATCAAAATTGAAAATGGGTTGTTCCCCGTATGTACATAAGTAATTAGGATTTTGGTTTGTTTCTTTTCCCCATCTTTTGGTCTCCTCTCTTGTATCACCCCATTTTTGTGCCCCATCATTTTGAGATCATGTTCATGAATATTTTGGTCTGGGTTCATTGCTGCGTCCATGAAGTCCTTGTCCCCAATTAGAGCCAACTGTTATCAAATTTTGAAAGTTTTGAAAAGCCAATTTTGACAAAATTGATTCACAAAATTAAATTAAAAAAATGGAAATTTTGAAATTTTTCAAAAGTGTTACTTTGCATGGTTTATCACTCTCATCATGACCGTCTCATTTTTGTGATCGTTCTGGTCTTCGTTTCATCCATTTCGGGCGAGAACTCCTCCCGCCAGGTCTTAAACTGCGTTAAATATTAATTAATTAATATTTAATTAATTAATTACTCTTTGTTTGATAAAATTAATTTTTAATAACTTTGGAGTATTTAATTAAATAAATATTAATTAAAATTCATTCGACAAGTTTTATTTTAATTGCCGGGGGAAAAATAAGCTTCCGCTTCCCATTGCCGGGGATGCCAAATTGGCTTCCTGGGCTCGATTTCCCCTTTCCTGGCAAAATTTGTTTTAAATCCCCGCTTGTGGGATTTCTTCCCCCGATTGCCAAATTAATGAATTGGAAAATGGGCAAAAAATCTCCCGATTTCCCACATGGGGAAATAAAATGGGGATTGCCAGCCCACCTTGCCATTTCCATTGGCAATTGGCCGTTGCTTTCCCCATTTCCCCCTGGCAATTAATTCCACTACCCGGGAAGAAGGGAAGTTGGATTAATCCTCATAAATTCCTCCGTCAAACTCGTTGGAAAGAGTCATGCGAAGCTTTCCAAATTGCTTCTTATTTCTTCTAAAGGAACATAATAATATTTGTATCACATCCCTCAAACAATACTAGTTTACTGAACGCCATTGTGAAGGAGAAATACAAGGAAGGAGACAAAGGCATTTTCCAAGCAAAGGCATCAACGTGTAGGAAAGGGAAAGAAACCAAATCATTTTTCAAACGTGGAAAGGAGGAGAGTTCATAGAAAACAATTTCAAAGGGAAACAAAAATATAAGAAAGCATGCATTTTAAAGGAAGTAAGCAAAAGCAGAAAGAGGAATAGGCACGTAGGATCAAGAAAGAGACACGCATTGGAAGAAGAGAAAGAAAAAATCCCAACAGGAAAGAAAAAAGCAAAAAGGAGAAATAAAGAAAACATTCAAAAGAAGAATTTTCCAAATCTTAGAAGGAGAATAGTCAAGGAAAAGAGTTTCAATTTTTCATGTTCAGAAAGAAAGGAAAAAGAATCACACAAGTTTTAAAAAAACATGCCACACATTCAAAGGAGGAACCATTAGGAATTTTTAATAGGGAGAACAGTCAAATTCAAAGGTCAAAAAACCAAAATTCCCACGCATTTTTCACGAAATTTTAAAATGAGTAAAAAACAAATGTGGGGAATTGCAACGAAAGCCAAAAAAAATCCACCATTCAAAAAAAGGAAAGGAGGATAAAAATCACACAAAAGAAATCCAAACAAAAAAAAAAAGTTTACATTTGTTGCAGAAAAGGAAAGATCCAAGGAAAACAAAAAAGTTTCCATGTAGCCAAAGAAAAACATTTTTCAAATCCAGCATTCTAAAGAAAGTTTTCCACGTGCCACATCCAAAAAAAAAGGTCAATTTCCACGCATTTTTCAAAAGAAAAAGAGATCTAAAAGGCATTAAAAAAAGAACATTCAAAATCCATGCACAAAAAAAAATTTCTTGAGCATGCCAAAGAAAAAGAACAGTCAAAATTTTCAACGCATTGCAAGGGAAACAGAAAAGTTGGTTTCCAAGTGTTGAAAGATAAAGAAATAGGACACAATTTTTCAGCAGGAAAATCTACATTTCAGTCTGAGGAAAAAAATAAAACCAACATTCTCCAGGAGAAATCATGCACATGCCAAAGAAGATTAAAAAGTAAAGTACCATTAAAATCAGAGTGATTTCAAAGCAAAAAGAAAATTGAAATTCACAGGTCATTAAAATCAGGTGAATTTTCAAAAATTAAATTTTCTTGCATAAAATAAAAAATCGGAGATTTTAAAAAAAAATTTAAAATTATTCGTTGTCCCGATCGAAATTCGAGCTTAGTCTCGATATGATGTATTCACATTTTAAAAATTGTAACCGGGACTGGTTGTTATTATTATTATTATTTTAAAATAATAATAATAATAATAATATTAAAGCGAGTCATATTTTTCTTGCATTGACGGGGGTTTCAGAGACTGAGACCCGACCCCGCTTGCGTTGTTTTGCGTGCCTGAGTCATTTTTCTGTGAAATTCATAATGGCCGAAAAATCTAACAAATCTGCAGGAAGATCGAGGAAGCCAGTGGAGAAATCGAACAAATCCGCACTCAAGTATGAATTCCAAGGAATCATCCCTCCCAGTTCCATTAAGTCAGCATATGACAATATCACTGATACAAATCTGGGTCACATCAATGTGCAACAATTCTGTGAACGGGTGAAAACTGAAGGTAAAACCATATTCTCGGATAGGCTTTACCATAGTGGTCTACCTCAAGCAGCAACATTTCCTGTCTCGGTGCAGTGTCCAGAACTGGTTATCGCTTGTGCGGAGCATTATGATCCTGAGAGATGAGGAATTTTTAAAGATAATCGCGAGCCTTTCCTCTTAATCACACCAGAGCACATTGAGGAATTGCTCAGCATACCTGACTTTCCTGAGAATGCAGATATCACTCGCCAGTCAGCACAAGAATTTTGGGATGAAGAACCCCTTAGGTGGAGCAAGATGGTTAATAACAACTGGTTAGTGACCAAGAGGCCTCGAATTGACCGGCTTCCCAAAGAACTGTACCGCATTGAGTTCGTGGAAGAAATCGGGGACATGATTACTCTCCTAAGTCAAGTTTTCGGTTTACCCTCTGCTAGGATTTTCCACCCATGGATGTATCAGTTTATCTGTATCATCCTTGCCAAGAAAGAGTTTGTGGATTGGGCCACCATCATCAGTAATACCCTTCAAAAACAATTGATAGAAGTTAAGATGACTGGATGCTTCTACATGACATCGTATCTGACTTATGCAGTAGCAAGAAGAAAGCTATTTTCTGGACTCGAAACAAGAGGAGTCATGGGGCCATCAAATAGTGTCTTCCATTACTATCCACAACTAAGTTTCAAAAATAGCTCTCACCATTTTAGAAGAGTCAACGATGCATTCACCTTCCACGTGATTCAGAACCTGAATCAGAATACAGAGGAAATATTTTCTAAAGAAGCCATGAATGTCATTTCCCAATGGGGAACCTGGTTTATTCAATTTTCATCCTTTTCCTACATTCGCGTGAGTGGCTTTGCTGGTACTCCATGGAAGCTTCCTAAGTACGTCAGTGATAGATGGGCATTAATGGAGCTTGCGTGACAACTATTCCAAGTTCACTGTCTTCTCAGTGAGAAGCACCATTCAGGAATTCATTTCCCAATCCAAATCGGGGAATACCAATGTCCAAATATTTTCAGTGCACAACTCATGGAAAAAGAGTTTTCCCTCATCACAATTCATCCATATGTGAAGAGAGCCCAGTTTGATATCAATGGATATATGCAGAAGATTCTTGGAGCAAAGTATCAACATAACCCTACCATGGAAGATTTCTGGGCTGCCTGTTCAGACGAACATGAAGTAAGAAGATGAGAGTTTTCTCACCTAACACTTGCTCAGATCAAGGCCTTTCACATCAAGAACCCTCCCGATTCATTCGTAAATGATGATGAAGATGTTATTGATCCCTCATATGATGCAGTTGCTTTTACCCCATTGCCTCGAATTGACTGGACCAAAAGAAATGAATGTTCTCTTGATAGCAAGAATCAACTGATCCTTGAAATAAGCATATCTTGGTACAACAAAGAACTTTCCAAGTTATAATCAATTCAAGATCATACTTCAGGATCACAAAAATTGCCAACTCGAGGAGGTCTTCATTCAACCAAAGCCCCTTCTCAATCAACCTCCGTACCATCCAATCATACACAACAAGCAAGAAAGGAGTGGTTGCCAAAATCCACTTCACCGAATAATGTGCCACGAGGAGAAAAATCTAAAGGCCCTAGCCCCAGTGAAGGAAGAGAGCGTGTATCAGGATTTTCTACTTCAAGTAGAGATTCTTCTACTCACATTGTTAATAGTTCTCAGAAGCTCATGACAAATGATCCTCAGCCATGCCTTGCACAAGCGTCCACTCAGGTGCAGGTAGTCCAAATATCAAACACTTCGGAACCTATAGTTCATGAAGAGATTTCCCAAAATCTCCCAAATGATCAGGAGGTGGATATTGAGGTTATTTCTCCTCAAATCAAGGTCATGGATAGGATTCTTGAAGGATCTCATGATGTTGAGAATAATAAGAAAATTGCTTCGAGCTCTAGGATTTTGTATGCAGAAATAGTGAATGATACTCCTTCCTGGGTTGATTCCGAGGTTAAGAAAAGGAAGAGGGTTGTCAAGGCAATTGACATTGATTTTGATGCCCTTTTCAAACTTTCAAATGATGTCATTCCCAAGAAGCCTAAGGTGCTTTCTCGAATAATGGTGGATAATGACGGAAACAGATTTGTAGATCTTGCCATCCCACAAGTTGATAAGGAGCGTGATGCCATGACACCTGCTGATTATGAAGTTTCCAGACTTGGACTTGGGAGGTCCACATTAGAAAGTGACATGGCAATGGCTCGAGATTCAATTGATATCGTGCTAAAGAGACTTGAGAAATATAAGTCTCAGAACTCTCAGCTCAAGGCCGAAAAGAATCAATTGGTGGAATATGTTCAACATCTGATAAATCCCATATCATCCACTTTCCCAGTACCTGATGCAGTGGCTGCCCCTGATGAAGAAACTCTCAATTTGTCAAAAGAAATAAACACATTGGGCCATGTCACTAAAACTTGGCTTTCAGAGATTCTCGTTTTAGGCCAAGGGACGATCAAAACAACGGTTAAGCTCCATGAAGATGTCAGTGCGTATCTTGATCCAATTCTTTCTTTCAAGGAAACTTTTGTTTCTAATATATCAAATTTGGATGAGATATTGCCCAGTCTGCAGGAGATGACGAGTATGGAATCCTCAGTTTTAGCCATTGAAGGAATTCTCAAATTTGAACATCGAGGGACACGTTTTCTTTGGTGTCTGCATCTCAAATCAAGGAAGACGCTTCTCGAGGATTCTATGATCCATTATGAGAGCATATGCAATGAAGCCTTCACTTCACTCACCTTGATTCAAGAATTCATAGCTGAGATCCCTTGCAATCTCGTAAATGAGCATAATCAGAGGTGTTCATCGGAACAGGTGGAAGAGCAATTTTCACAATTGTTTAAGGACATGTACACTCCCGCCAATAATTTCTCATCAGTTTCAATGGAGCGGTGCATCAAATTAAAGAACTTATTTGAGAACGCTCAATCAAAGATTATTAATTTAAATGATATGCCAAGTAGGATTCTTGAATTGCAGGTATTTTGTGAGGCTATTCTTCGACCAAATGAACCTCCAGAAGAAGAAAAGATGTTTGAAACTTTGGGAAGGTTTAGATCCTTTCAACTGGAAAAAGCGGCAGATCCTAATTTCACCGGCGGTTCAGGGAGATAGTTTTCTTGGTATCTAACGAAGTGGGAGAGTCCATTTCTCATACGTTTGAGATAGGCGGACCCCATTTCAATGGATAAGGCACTGGTTATTATTGTATATTTTAAAAAGTGGATTTTTAAGAAAAGGATGTTGTTATTTGCTTTCGGGAAACTGTGGATAACTTAAGTGATTTCTATTTTTAGTTGTTTTTAATAAAGTTGGTTAGAAAAAGTCAAAGGTCACTTAAGTGCCTTATTTAATGATCATGTAAAACCCTAACTACTTTGTAACCAACTTTTGGGTTATAAAAGGAAGTGAGGGGCTCATTTGTAAAGGGTGACTTTGAGAGAGGAGAAGAAAATACTTTTGTGTGCAAGCTTTATTTCAAAGAAAGAAACTTTGTGTTCTTTTGAGAAGACATTTTGGAGTTAATGAAATATGAACTTTGTGTCCCATTCATTGCCTCTTATAACATTTGATGTTCTTATGTTCATTAGATGTTAGTGTTTGAATCTTGCATGCAAATATTGTTTTTGATCTTATTTTCAACGTTATTGATCTGTTGTTCTAGTTCACAGTGATCAAGCTCTAATTATCTACTTGCTCACGTGTGTTCCCTTTTACACATTCTTGTTTAACTAACTCAAACTCCATTTTATTTGTGTTAGTTATTCATTTTTTCTCTTCGTGCAATATTAGGCTCTGTTTTACCTAACTCTTGCATGTTCTTTCAATTCATTCCATTCCACTCCTTTCCTTCATTCCATTCCATCTCCCTCATTCACTTTTCTTTCCATTGATGTTCCAAAACACCCCCCACATACAATTTTGAATGTACAGATGTAAATACAGTTTTGGTTTTCAATAAAGGCAGCCTCACCTTCATTGAGAGATGTTCACAACTTCTTCATTGGCCTGTAAATTGGTCTAAACAAGATATATAATTGTATATTTAAAAAAATGAATAATGCCTATACATAAAAATTTAAAGTGGCCAGTTCTTGAATTATAATACCTTCAATGCTTCATTCATTTTGCATGCAAATCAGTCTAAGAAAGATATTACATTGTTATTTTATTGAAATTTCAGTAAACTTGAAGTACAATTTAACCATTCATTTTTTTAAAAAATGGATTGGACATAGATTAACAAACCTTCAATGCTTCATTCACTACCATGTTAATTGATGTAATCAAGAATTCATTTAAATACTAACCACATGAAGGACCATAACACATAATTGACCATGAAAGATATCATGCTTCTTAAACCAAAACTTAATCAGTCCTAAAATCAAGGGGAATCAAAAAGCCATTACACTATGTTTCAATTTTCACTCTCTGAAATTGCATTTCAAGTCTCTCTGATTGATTTTTTGAAATTGAAATGACAAAAAACTCAGGTTGTATCATTAGACCAATGATTATCCATTATTATTTGCAAAATGTGAAAGCATAGTTAAAGTAGATTTTTTTTTTCATTCTACATGGTCCAGTTGATTCCTTCCATTGAAAAATTTAATTAATTCCAATCAAGCTACTTTTACAGTTGGATCACCCAAGCCTTCTTCATTGATTGATACATTTTATTGATTGTCATTGACATCAACTACATCACAGTCATCCTCCTAATATGTCAAAAACATATTATGTAATATGCAACACACAAAAAATATTTTTGGAAGCATTTGCAAATTAGGCTGAGGAATCTTGGAATGAAAAATGGTCATATGTGCTTTAACCTTCCAAATGCACATTTAACAACAATTCTTATTGAGGATAAATTAAAATTGAAATCTCTTTGACTGTTTGTTGACGCTCCAGGAAAATGAGTAATTATCCATGGTAATAATGGATAACCACTATCACCAATAATATATTCTCTCATGGTTGTTGAACCAATGGAAATGGAAGGACCATTTAGCCTCTCCCCACCTTCACACAATCTGTAAAAAGAAGAATTACGCAAGAGTCTAGTATCATTGACTGAACCAGGCCACCCAGTGAAAACATCCATGAAACAAATATTACTATTAATAATGGCTTGCAACGACATACTATAGTTATGATCTTTGTCATACCAATCAAATGAACACTCATTAGATGAAGTTCAAATTGGATGTGAGTTACATCTATAGCACCACGATAATTTGGAAAGCCTTGTTTTTTTTTCCGAAAAAAATCTTTCATATGCTCAATCATTAAATTTTACTTGGCCATTGTATATGACTTCTCAAACAATTGTGCACATAATTAATGAACTTATTTATAATTCTTACCACTATTGACTTCCCAAAACCAAATAACTCACTAATGGCAATCATTTTCATTCCAAACGATAATTTTAAAACTACAATGGCCACTTTTTTCTCAACTAAAAACACCGTACCTTTATAGATCTTGCCAATGATAATGGCATATCACCTTGACGAAGGTCTTCATTCAAAAATTCACAAAGAGATGTAAATAATGAACAGGGCAAGCCTAAAAATTTTGTGTAACCATTCATCATCACATGTTAACTTTAAAAATATAGTGGTTCCACCAATGCAATGAACGAGGCTTAATATACCATTCATTGTAAATCCTCCCTTTAAATTGAGAATTTGATAAATTTGTTTCAAGGATTGTGTTTTCTTGCTCTAAAGTGATTGCGTAGATTTTACAATCTATTTCAACATTTGAAGACTATGTACTTGCAGATGAACATACCTTATGTTTCTTTATTACATGTTGCATATTTTTTAAACCTTGAATATCATACCAAATTTGCAATGCCAATTAGATAATAATATATGCACTTTCCATGAGGATTTTTATTATTTCTGTTGAATTAGAATTCATTTGATGACAACAGATGTTGTTGAATAAGAAAATGTAAAATCCTCCTTACAAAAATGACAAATTCACAAACAAATACCTGATCAATGTCATTGAGAAGATTTCACTTTGAATACAAACTATAACAACAAATTTTAACATCAACATACAATATGGTTTTATAAAATTCAACAAAGATGAAAGAAATAAAATTAAAATTTCATCTTATACAATAAATTACAGGATGAACTTTATGATTACATTAAGAGCAACAACTACTATTTGGAAATAATAATGAGATAGAACTCAAGTAGGTAATTCAATTTTTATTAAAGGTCATGTCACACATACAACTTGATATAAGTTGCCTATAAGATGAGAAAAGGATGCTACATAAGGAGAATAATCATTTATTGTTGGAAAATGATTCACTAATCTTAAACATGGCATGCTCAATATAATTTAGAGATGAAACCAAATTGACTTGCACATTGATATTTTGTTTTTTTAATTTTGTATCAACCTTTCCTCATTCACATCTTCCCTTTACATCCATTGTTCAAGAAAAGTAAATTCCTTATCATGGCATTTCATTCGCCCCTCCTCAACCATCTATAGAGTAGTAATGACTGACTTATTATTATCAACAATAATATCTTTTAGACGTGTAGCTTTGGATATTGATTTTCATTTTTTACCTATGGATTTGAGTTTCAACTATTTCTTTAGGTGTTTGGCTCTCATAATAATTTTCATTTTTGTTTGGTGTAGAAAACTCCTCATCAACCACATGGCTCATTTCTGAGCTATCAATGGCTATATTTCCGGTATTTATGGCTTTGTCTTGACCAAAATTGACCTCGATTGCATGAAATATCTCTTTAGGATACTTTGTACAAGAGTTTCTTATCACTTCTTTCTTTCACTGTCATATTCCAATAATTTTCATGCCCCGATGGAATATTTATCTCATAGTCTATGATTTTTTTATAATTTGGATGAATATGTTCCCATCGATCTCGACATTGGTTTGGTGTGTGATTCACATAATGAGAAACACAATATTTTTACACAATTTTCCACTTTTTAGAGGATGATATATCCTTTTTCATGGCTCCACCATTAGAATTTGTTTCCCTATCAATGTGTTTTACAACAATTAAAACAAGAGTATCTGTAATACTCCAATGGGTTCTACCCTTTTGGGGAGGAAGGGAAGATGATTGAGATTTCATGACCTCTGAGTATGTAGGAGAAATATTTCTTTGAGGGAAATGGATATCAATGTGTTGGGGATATTGTTCTTCATGGTTCATTTCTTCAACAATAATATTGTCTATTATAACGATGTCAAGATATTCCTCAACGCTTACTTGTGTGCTTCGAAGTTGGGTACTTAAAAGAAAATCAAGAAATTTATCATTATTCAAGGACAATAGATCTCCATATTGTAAGTCATCCTTCAAAAAATGTTAATGAAGTATATCCATAAAAACCATATTTTTTAGGGATAGGACAGTGCACACATTTATCCATGAAAATATCTATCTATACATGAAATAAAGAAAGGGAAAGTATATTAAAAACATGAATAGGTATGTCCTAAAAAACTTCTTTTGTTGAGACATGTTTATACCCTATTGAGAAGAGTAATATAGCAAACAATATTAAGAACATTTCTCTTGATCAAGAAAAAAATATTTTTTTGATTAAATGCTACTGCTGCATGCCAATGACAGACTCATGGTTGTAGTCGATCAAATCTTTAAGCATACAATTTTATTTAAAAATTAGTGTAATATACCAAACAATAATCATATTGAATGACCTTAGGGCTGTGACTTATAGGTAATCTTCATTGCCATTGATATGAAAATTTGGGTTGTGGGTGGTAAGGAGGTTGAAATATATATATTTTTTCAATGTCCAATCATATTATAAACATAAAAAAATGAAAAACATCTGATTAAAAATAGAGTTCTATTCTGGTACCTAGAACAGTTTGCTCCTTTGTTTTTTCATCTCCCTTACTTTGATTTATCAGCTCCTTGCTTAGATTTGTTAATGCCTATTCAAACTATGTGTAAATATGGTGTACAAGGTTTCTTATGTGAATCTTGAATATATTTTTGGAGGGAAAGACAAGGAGGGAAACTAGAAAAAGAAGCCAAATGATACAAAATTTGGAGTAGATTTTTGATTGGGTAAATGATTTCTTCTGTCCCCCACTTCTTTATGGGGATGGAAAATGACTTCCTATACTTCACACACTCAATTTTTTCAGCTTCTCTGTTGTGCTCAAGCATGTGATATTAAAACTTATTAATATGAGACTGTGTTTTCCTGTAAATTAGGAATAATGGTCCCCAACATGGGACCATGTTATTAGTAACCCACTGAATGTTAGCTGAATTGTTTTATCCACAAAAACTATAAAATCATTATTACTAATTTTTCTAATGGTTAATATTTATACCGACACAACTTCACAATTATGATTCAATAATGCCCTTAAAGGTAAATATAACAAGGAAAATGGTAACATTAAGGATGATTTATAAATATTTATTAATTAGGAGGTGTTTTTTATTGTGAGAGACTTTGTTCGAAAGTGTCAAGTTTCTTGGGAAATATTTTTTTCTATCACATAAACGAAATATTTGAGAACTCTTTCCAACATGTACATAAGAGTCTTTGCCGAAAAGTGTTAAAATTTTCTGGCAAGACTCTTTCTGGGACATAAAAAATTTGGAGTCTTTCTAACATGTAAATTAAATATCTAATCATGTTTATTGAATATTTGATTTTTTCACTTCTATCAGACATGTTATATTTCCAAATAGTTTTGCTACACCATCATATGCATTTATCATTTAGAGCGAGCTCCCATGGCTTGAAAATTATGGATGTTTAATAGTTGTAGAGGTGTCTGAGAAGGAATTTTGTCCAATTTCACTACAACTAGTGTCAATCTATTAAATTTGTTAATTATATGGTCATTCATGATAGTTCGGTACAAATTTGATCGATGTAATATTGAGACCCATCATTATGCTCTTAGCATGCAAGATTGGGGGTATTGTTGTATTGAGTTTTCAAAATTTTGTGTTGTTCTTGGAAAATTGTAGGTATCAGAAAAAAATAGAGATCTAAAACCATGTATTTTTTTGTTTCTATTTAGAGGTAATGTAGATCTATAATCTTTTGAGTTTTTTTCATTCAACAGTGGTGTATGAATGATCATATGGGATGCATTTTTATTTTTTAAAATTTGATCTAGAATGGGGATAGTGGTGGGGGTATTCCCTTTTGAATTTTTTGGGTTTGAATAATTTTTGTGATCAAACCATTAATCCTCAAATATTTTGGTTGTTTCTTTTCTAACTGTAGAATGCAATGATTTTAACATGGTTTCAAGGACTATGATATTTTTAGATAATGTTATTTTTTCGAAATCAATTGGAGTAATTTTCAATCAAATTGTATACATGATCACATAATCTACAAAACCTACATCTAACTAAAAAAAAGCATCTAACTTAAAAAAAAGAAACATTTTGATTATACTTATGCTTCGATTATACTTATGTTGTAAGTCCATTGTTTGTTTTAAAGCTCCCCACTTTACACTGGCTTAGAGGACCTTGTCAAATATTGTGGTGTCTGACTTTTATTATGTGTTTTAGTTGCAAGAGTCATGACAGATATGTAAGAAAAATGTGGCCCAACCTATATTAATTAAACAAATTAGTCTATAATACATACATTATTTATTTTTTAAAATGAAAAGGCTAGCAGACTATTCCACATTTCTTTACAAAAATACCTTAATTTTAATTTATTTTCATTTCAAAATAATTTGTTGTACAATTTTCCTTTTAAAATAATTTGCTGCATAATTTTCATTTCTTTTTGGGCATATTAATTAGTCCTCACACACTATATTAATCAAATAATTTTGTGCTATCTACAATCAACTTTGTTCTATCACATATGTAGTGTCCATAAATTTTTGACCCAAAAATAATCATCACACCATCCCATGTTGTACATAAAATTAGGGGATTTTCAAAAAAATTAATTAACAACTAAATGTGATTAAACCATTCACATTCCAAAACAACCAACTTCACTAAGGTTGAAATTTCACTGCAGAGGGAGACCAAAACCCAAGTATTGTTTTCATCCATTTAAGTATTTAAATAACAACAATTTTCCATTTCAAAGCAATAACAAATTAAGTAGGTAGAAGATAGCCATTTAGTTTCATAAGTAACCACATTTGTGTTGATGGATAACCATCCCCACCAAGGGGTATAAATAAAACAATCCAAGAAATTAATAAGGCAAGGCGAGGGAACATACATTTATTTACAATCACCCCAAGTTGATAAGCTTAATTTCAGAGTATGCTCATGATCGTAGAGTTATATCGCCATAATAACAAGTGACTAGTTTTAATCCATTTTTTTCCACGAGGGCTAAATAAATCCAGGTAACAATTCTAATCTCAACAATAGAGTTTCATAATTCCCTTCATGGGGTATTTTAGATCACAAGGGAAAATTATTTTGAGTCAATAGAATTAATTTTTCCCTTACTAATGTAATAATTTACTTAGCGAGCATATAGTAATTTCATAGACCACTAATTTGATTAAATAAAACCTTAGTTTTAAAGGCACCATTTAAAAGTAATTTTATCCCTCTAAACTCATGAACACAATTCATCTTTAAAATTTAATACTAAATTTAATTATTTATACATCAAATTAAAATAAGATGGAGAGGAAAATTAAAAAATTTGGGTCCTAAGATTAGATAATCTCCAACCATTTGATCTAGGGATTTGTTGACACCTTGATTTCTCAATTCATTTACAGTTGCCTCTCTATTACTCATTTAATTTTTCACTTTCATTTAGTTTTTTTTATTTTGGGTGTACATGTTTACAGGAGGAGCTTCTATGGAGGCAATGGTTTAGCTTTCAATTGTTTATTTGCAGGATAAGGAGCGGAAAACTCACAAATTTGGATGCTACACATTATAGTGGTTTAATCCATTCAAAACTTAATCATCTTTACATTGTAGTATACAAAAAATGAATGATACCATATCAAAGTATATTTCTCTATATAGATAAATATACTTGCCTACACAAATTTCCGGTTAAATTTTATTTTATTTTGTTTCGTTTTGGGCCCCAAGAGTGGGTGGTGCATAAGGAGTTTGGGAAAGAGGTCGTCACCCCTTCACTCACACCCATCCCTATTCTGAGCACCGTGTTACAGGGCTTAAAAATATCTAATAGAGGCACCTTTATTTAAGGGGCTGGGGAAAGAGGTCATGGCCCCTTCACCCACACTCATCCATGTTATGAGCACAGTGTTACATGGTTTAAATCCCTAACATAGGCACCTACATATATACCAATATATTTTCAACATGGTGTATTTATTGTAAATTGAAAAGAAGAATATTACCTTAGTTATCTTTCTAAGGGCCCTGTAAGGATTCAACTATTTGGATTTGTTTGTTATAAATCTCACAAAATTTGGAGATGATTTTAATACGAAAATGGAAAATGAATAATAAGGTGTTTTGCATTCTATATGAATTAAAATGAAGTTGTTTCATTATATCTATCTTACAAAGTAAACTAGTTGTTATCTACTCCATCTTTTTTATTACTCTCTCATCTACTTGCTTGTTGCAAGGAAATTAATAATTATAATTATTTTCAAAGTGATGATCTTATTTCATCGTAATGTTATAACTTACACACACACACACACACACACACACACACACACACACACACACACACACACACACAACACACACACACACACACACACACACACACACACACACACAAGTTTGTTTATATGTATGAAATGTTTTTCTATTTTCATTTTTTGGATATAAAAAATATAAAAGAGGGGAGTTTCAGATATACAATATATGGCTTTTATATTCTTGATTTGTTCTCCCTCTCTAACCCAACAGATGCCTGATGCCAACTCAAAACTTTGTCAAATTTTCATATTTGGATAGGAGTTGGGGAATTAATTTTCAAGTATACAACTTTATATATATAAAGGGGCTGGCAAAAGAGGTTGAGTGTTTTATTTAACTCACGGGAATTAGATCTATATTTAGTATTAAAGCAGATCTATTGATTGTAATTGCATGGCTAAGTGCCCTAAGTTTGTATATGCCTATATAAGAATGAAAGCTAGGGTTAGAAGGTGAATTAAGAGAAGGATTGAATTAGATCCTTGATTATCCTAGATTGAGAGGATGAAGAAGAAGAGAAAGAAAGAACATGTTACATGAAGACAAAGCTTCCATGGAGAGGAGCTAGATAGAAGGAAATAATAGGTACATCTCAATGGTGAGAAGAGGGTAACATCTTCTACTGTATTTCCTTTGTATAGTTATTGTCTCATTGTAATGGCTTGCATAGTATGCAAAGCACATATAGTTTCTTCTTGTAGATCCACATGTTGGTGAGATCTTGTATTATAGATCCATGTAGATCTAGATATTGTAGAGGAGGTTGTCTTCATGTTTACACATGTTATGCAGTGATGGAGAGACAGACTTACTTCTTGGTGCACAGTTATAGTTACACATATGGTAGACCCATGTGAGAGGTCTTGTTTGTAGATCCACAGAGAACTTGGTAGCAGTTTAGAGATGCAGTAGTTCCTGGTTATGTGAGATCTGTTGGTGGTGTTTGGAGGCATGGTTGTAGTGCACTTATGTAGATCTATTTAGAGATCTGGAGGAGAGGAGATACTCTTGGAGAGATGCATTGTACTCTTGTATTGAAGAGTTGGTTTGTACTCTTGTTATATTATATATATGAGATCTCTATCTTTGGTGGATGTAGCCCACATTGGGTGAACCATGGTACATGTTGTGTTATGTGTGTGTACTTTTTTGATTTGGATTATTCTAGTTTATACTTCCACTGCTGTATATTTTGGGGAATTGTTTAGATCTTATGTGCATGATTGAGTTTGTTATTAAATCATAACACTATTCCATCAGTCCTAAATTCCCAACAACTGGTATCAGATTGGTTAGCTTGGTTATTTCAGAGTAAGGTTTTGCTTCAGTATATTGTTAGTGGTTTACTGACAGGTGTATGAGAGTAGGGTTTGTTTTTCCTGATGTGAAGATCACAAGGAAGAGATTCAATCTCAAGTGGGAGCTGGAAGAGTAAGGTTGTTGAAATTATAGTGACCGGTCAGTTAAGTGGAAACCATGTTGGCAGGGTGACCATGGTCGGTTACAAGGTAACCATGGTCGGTTATAGGGTGACCATGGTCGGATACTGTGCAACCTAGTTTTAAACAGAAAATCACATATCTGAAGAATTTAAGAAGATGCATGGAATGTATCTTATTTGCTGAGGTGTCCCCAGTTCTTAGAGGCACAAACATGTTGGTCAGATTGCAGATCCGGTTATTGAGGTATGGTTTTATCTTGGTATTGTAGTGCTTATATTATTTTGGTTGCACATGCATGTTTGGGATTGCAGATCTAGATCTGAGAATGAGATAGAGGAGCAGTTATGCATCCTTGGTGCAGTTAGATGCATGGGCTTCTTAGAGAGGTAGAATATAATAGCACAGAATGAAGACAATGGTTTCCATCAGAGAAGCATGTTCTTCAGTTGAAGATGCAGTTGAGTATCTTGGTGCTGGTAAGGTGATGTATTTCATCTTGGTGCAGTTTTATTGTTGTTAAGTTTTTGTGCAAGGTTGGGTGCTTCTTGAAATGACTAGCTCAACACAACTATCAAATTTGGTCAGAGTAGGCACCTAGTTTGGTGACCTATGTCAATTTGTGGAATTGTGTTCACTCCATCAGCATTGACATCAGTCAGGGAACCAACATCGGTCACAGAGGGTAACCAGTACCATTCAACAAACTATGGTCGGTCTCTATGACAACAAGTTTGCATAGGGTTTCTTATAGTAAAAGAGGGCATGGATGGTTTAGTGTCCTATTTTGGAGGATCAAGTTTCTTGCACAGTGTGTACAGGTAGAAACAATGTAGATCACTTCAATGTTTGGATCAGAAAGAGGACGGAGTTAGCTTGGTTAGTCCATTGAGACTTTGAGTCAGGTATCTCTATATGGTTCATGTTTTATTTCTTTTATTTGGAGAAACTGATATTATGATTGGATAGTGTGCACAGATTTACACCATGTTTTTGGTGTTGTTTGAATTTTATTTCCCGGTTGTGTGGAATCTTGAGGACAAGGGTTTCTAGTCTAAGGATGAGATCCTCAATGAAAATTCATGGTTAGACACAGTTGCAAGTAACGAGAGATGTTGAGCACACATGGATGGAAATAAGGTGATTCACCTACTTCACAAGAAGTCCAAACTTCTGTGATGTAGAAGTATTCTTGGATAAGAATGGAATCAAGTTTATATTTCTTTCATCTTGTTTTATTTCTCACTGACATATTAGCTTTTGAGCTTGGTGTTAGAGGTAGTGCAGGGGAATTTCATGTTCAAGTGGGAGCAAGCCATGGTTGTTGGCATTATAGGATTGGATACATGATGCACATGCAGAGTGAGAGGAGATTGATACTATTCAGAGTGGTAGAGGAACAAGTTGGTTTTGGAGGGAAGTCATAGGATTTGCAGGTATTTTGAGTTTATTGCTTTGGTGATGTCACTTCTTGTTTATTTTTTGGTGCCTGGATATTCCCTATGGGATTACAATTGATGGTTGATTCAGCTGGTTTTAGATGATAGAGAATTTTCAGAGTTTTAAGGGTTAAAGAAGGAAAAATAGACTATTACAGAGACCGATGTCAGTTAGAAGCTAACCATGGTCAGTCATCTGGTAACCATGGTTGGTTAGGAAACCATGGTCAATTTGGTCACAGGTTTGACAACAGTGTTTATTTACCATTTTTAGATGGTGCCCTTGTTTTGCTTTCATCTTGGTTGGTTTGTGTAGTATGTTGATGACATGTTTGCTGGTATTTACACTATTTATTAGTAAGGTTTAGCATGGTTGTTTGTTATTGACATTGATGAGCACATGATTCATAAATGGCTTTAGAATTAGTCGGTGAGAGACTTGGAGCTTCTGGAGAGCCTGGAGATATGGATGGATGTATATGGTGAGTTTATACATGTGGATAGATTCAGTTTTGTGAGTCTATGATGATGCAAATGTTTTATTTGCACATGGATTCCTATGAGCACAGTTTAGATGCCTTGAGCATGAGTAGGGGATGTTTGTATTTCCTCTTGATTACTATGTTATCTATAGATGATTGTCTTGGACATGCTAGTTGTTTATGCAGGGTTGGATTTGCAGATTGTAGTGTTTGGATTTCTTTGAGTTATGCAGGTGTTTGTGGATTGATCACCCACTATTGCATGTAGAACTCATTCAGGGTTGTTTTTACCTAGGATCTTGTTTTTCTTTCACATATTCCAGTTTGACTTGTCTTTGGACAGTTGCATTGGTGGTTACATGGAGACATGGATAGATGGATGGAGAACATGGTTGGTTTTATAGGTATGGCTATGGTTGTAGTTGAAGCTCAGTACTTCAGTTTGAGTGGGAGCTCTTGTAGGTGTGTTAGTCATGATGGCTTGGTTGCATGAGAGGCTTGGTGTTATGATTTAGTGGGAGCTTGATGTATGGATAGCTCGGTTATCACAGATCAGTAGTAGCTTCGTGCAGGTCTATGGTAAGTCACGGGTTTGTTATCTTCATTTTAGAAGATGGTTTGATCTTCCTGGTTTTATTTTTTGAGAGAATTGTTGAAGGAAATAATAGATGTTCTTCACGGTGTGTAGAGGATAGTGATGTACATGTACAGGTACAGAGGTTCAAAAATTTATCTCCAAGTGGGAGATTGTTAGGTTGTGGAGCTAAATAGCTTCACTGGAGCATGCATTACAAAGTGACTGGGTTACACAGTGACCGACATCAGTCAGTTAGTAACTGACATCAGTCATGAAGGGACCGACATTGGTTACCTATGACCGACATTGGTAATGAAAGTAGGAACCATCATTGGTTAGGGATAACTGACATCAGTTACCTGTGCATGAGTGTTTTATTTAACTCACGGGAATTAGATCTATATTTAGTATTAAAGCAAGATCTATTGATTGTAATTACATGGCTAAGTGCCCTAAGTTTGTATATGCCTATATAAGCATGAAATATAGGGTTAGAAGGTGAATTAAGAGAAGGATTGAATTAGATCCTTGATTATCCTAGATTGAGAGGATGAAGAAGAAGAGAAAGAAATAACATGTTACATGAAGACAAAGCTTCCATGGAGAGGAGATGGACAGAAGGAAATAACAGGTACATCTGAATGGTGAGAAGAGGGTAACATCTTCTATTGTATTTCCTTTGTATAGTTATTGTCTCATTGTAATGGCTTGCATAGTATGCAAAGCACATAGAGTTTCTTCTTGTAGATCCACATGTTGGTGAGATCTTGTATTATAGATCCATGAGATCATATTATATTGTTGATCCATGTAGATCTAGATATTGTAGAGGAGGTTGTCTTCATGTTTGCACAGGTTATGTAGTGATGGAGAGACATAACTTACTTCTTGGTGCATAGTTATAGTTGCACATATGGTAGACCCATGTGAGAGGTCTTGTTTGTAGATCCACAGAGAACTTGGTAGCAGTTCAGAGATGTAGTAGTTCCTGGTTATGTGAGATCTACTGGTGGTGTTTGGAGGCACGGTTGTAGTGCACTTATGTAGATCCATTTAGAGATCTGGAGGAGAGGAGATACTCTTGGAGAGATGCATTGTACTCTTGTATTGAAGAGTTGGTTTGTACTCTTGTTATATTATATATATGAGATATCTATCTTTGGTGGACGTAGCCCACATTGGGTGAACCATAGGTACATGTTGTGTTATGTGTGTGTACTTTGTCTTGATTTGGATTATTCTAGTTTATACTTCCACTGCTGTAGATTTTGGGGAATTGTTTAGATCTTGTGTGCATGATTGAGTTTGTTATTCCATAGCACTATTCCACAGTCCTGATATTCATAACACTAACTGAGGATGCACTACATTTCATAAGGAGCTTGAGAATTTCAAGCTAGTTCTGGAATGAAAGAGCTGCATAAGTGTGTCATATTTGCTCTTCGTTGAGGTCGTTGTGAGGTAGGTCGAGGTGAAATTTGGGAACTCAAGAATGTAAAAATGTAATGAAATGGCGAGCTCATAAGGATTCGAACAACATCAAAGTATGAAGTGTGAATATTTATAGCCTTCACGCCATTCATGAGTTTGGAGTATGCGGATGCAAAGTTGAGTAATGCAATAGATGCCATGAAACTCTAGATGGAAATAATAGTGAATGATGAAACCCGAAGTCCTAAATTTAGTTTCATAACTTTTGGGATTTCAGCGATAGGTGTTGACTGGATGGAAACTAACCCTGAAATCCCAAAACCCTAAACCCATAAATGGCCAAAACCCACCCCTGAAACTCCAAAATCAAGATCCTGAAAACTTGAAACTCAGAAAGAGCCCCAAAACTGGTGGGAAAGTGATAAACAAAGGTCTGAAACCCCTAGACTTCAGGGTTTCACCATTTCAGAATGTTGAAGCCCCAGTACTAAAATCAGGCACCCCAAGTCTGAAACCTGAAGTCTAATTTCAGACTTCAAGAGTTTCAGATTTCAGAGGTTTCATGAGCTAGAAAGGTGAATACCGACAAAACCTTTGAATTCAAAATGTCAAGATCTGAATCCCGAAAGTCTGAAATTTTGATTTAGGAATTTCAGGATGTAGGTTCAGAACTCTAAAAGAACTTCAAGACATTTCAGAAACATTCCAGAACGAAATCATCTTCAGAAGGCCATAATTTTGTGATCAACCTCTGAGCATTTTCAAGGTAAAATTTACAATATTAACAAATAGCATGGATTCCTACCAAAATGATGAAGGTATGGGCTTCCTTTATTCCTCAACAAGGAAAAGTACATAGTAGGGTCCATGGGTTTTGCAGTGGTCAACCCATAATTGTTTAGGTATTTTAATTTCATCTTGGGTGGTTGAAGAAAGATTTCGAATTCCTTAAGAATCTCCCTTTCTCTCATTCAATCCTATATATTGTAAAGAGGGGCTCTACCCATGCCTAAAAAGTTGGAAAAACTTGTAAGATGCCCCTCCAAGGAATTTTATCTCTAAGAGATTTGTGGAGAATTTCAAACTCCCTATTGAACATTGCAATGCAAAATATGTGCCTTTGGCCCTAAATGTGATGTATTAAGTATCAACTTTGAGAGAATAAAATCAGATCTGTGGATGCTTCAAAACCCTCTTTCAGTGGACATATTACAACAATTATTGATCAATTTCATTCATGCAAGGTTATTATGTAGTTGTTATTTTCATTACAATAATTTCTAGTAGTGTCATGTTTATTGTGTAGGTTATTCAACACTTCTTGGTGCATCACCTTCAAAGAAGTAGATTTTAATTTGATCATGCATTTTCTGAAAAGCTATCTTTAGTCTCCTTGGAAATCTATTAGATTAACAGTTAGATCTGACAACTCTTTGGTATTTTGGAGTAGTTGACTAGGATAAGAGGAATTGTTTCTTCAAAGGGTTATGATAATTTCAAGTCCCACACTTTGGGATAACTACATGTTTGAAAAATCATACATGAATTCATGCGGTGTCACCAATCAAGTTACAAGCAATCAGGGGTGTTGTGATTTCATCCATAACAATACCTAATGGTGTATCGATGTTTTTGATGTTTCCCTTCTCTGTTTTCTGTGACTACTTTTACTTCCCATAGGTGGAACATACCTGTAAAAGATGAATATGGTCAAGTAGTCAAATATGCATGTATATGTGTAAAAATCAATGTAAAATGTATATATGTAAAATTTTGTTGTAAATAAAGTATGAAAATGTGAAAAAGGAACATGTGCACCTGATCCATGATGAGAAAAAGGGTGTAGAAAGGATCCTCAAAATGTACTGCGAGTTTTTTTGGGTGATCTCATGCCACTAGCCTGAAGAAGTGTAGGGAGAAAGTCTGATTTATCCTCCAACTTGTAACTAATTCCCTGAAGTGAAGAGATATCTATACTGCCTAGTTTTTTTTAGGTGATCCAACCCACTGATCCCAATAGTGTAGAGAGGAATTGGTTTAATCCTTTAACCTATAAATGTTCCCCAGAATGCTAAGGACAATTTGCCTATAAAATCCACTGTGTATGGATTTAACAACCAGACTGGTGTAAACCCACTCATTGTGTAACCCACTTGTCAAGGAAGACCAAAATAGAAACTAAATGTACTAGTGTACCTAGTGTTGTCTAGTATGTTAAACCCCAAATGATGCCCCCCTCTTTGGGGGCGCATGTGACATCACTGATAGGAGAATGCGGCCCAAAAGAGGACCAACTGCTAAACTTGTGCCCTATAGGGGGAAGGGGGTGTGCTTGGTAGAAACCAAGGCACATGTAAACAAGTGGCTAGGAAACAAGTGTTAGTATGAAAAAACATGCATGTAAAAGACAATGTAAGCTAAGCAAACAATGTGTAAGCTAAGATACAAGAAAATGTAAATACCCAAGAAGACACAAGTAGACCAAAAAAGTGGGTTGCAAACATGGGACATCACTCATGATGTCACAAGAAATTCAAGGCCATGTGGAACCACAAACAAAAAAAAGTGTGCACACAAGACAAAGGGTAAAATCCCCATACAAAGGCATACAATGATAAATAATGTACAAGAAAAGTAACAAACAACCATGGTGGAAAAAGTAATCCTGCAAAACAAATGTTGCACATGAAGCACCCATTAGCATGTTAGAAAGATAAAACTTATGTCAAAACATGTATAACCAATAATAAAAGTGCTAAGAACAAAATGAAACAATAACACCTGTAGTGTATGAATGTGGATGCCCCCAAGGAACCACTATGGGACTGGTAGAAGGTAAACATCATGTATGTGTAATGAACCTGTATGAGTCTACAATCACAATAGAAATAAAGTGAATGTGCATGTGTGTATGATAAATATAATGACATATAATATATCTATCTAGCATGTGTAATAAAGTGAACATGAACAAGAAAATGTAAGCAAGAGTAAATGCAACCAAGATATGCAACATGTTGTGGATGGATGGAATGGAATGCAAGTGGATGATAGGATCTATGTGCCCCCCCAAGTGAATGGAATTGTATGTAGTGAGGTTCATTTGTTTATTCCCCCTCAATAGTCAAGAATGAACCGTAAATGAGAGTGCGTCATCAGGAAATGGTCAAACTATGTGTTATGTCGTAATGTGTGTGAGTGAAATGTGCAGTGATGATATGTGACCTAGAGAATGAAGTGTATGTGATGATGTAGCCTAAACATATCACAAAAAATGATCATGTATATTATGATATCACAACTATTAATGAGTGACAGATTTATCCTAAAGTGTATATCACTACAAGATGAGTAGGGAAGTGATGATTTAGCCTATGCCATATATCACTAAATGATGAAAAACATTGATCAAAAATGGAGTAAGCACCTAATGTAGCCTATCCTAACATATATCACTAGCACGAAGAATAGGTCACATGAGGAAAAAGATTAGTATGGTTGAAGGTGTGTGATTGTGATGACCATTTTTTATGTATACCCTCAACAGTCCAGTATGGATCACCCTAGACTAGAGTGCCATCATGGGTAGTGAGTGCAATGTGTATTAGGACAAATTAAGATGTGTAGATGTGTAAGATGGTGTAAGGACGAGTATGAGTGAAAGTGAAAAGACATATGCTATGTAATGTAATGTTAAATGTGTAGGATCTTATGTATATGTAATTCACACTGGAGATGTATGACATGTGAGGATGCCTATGTAAGACCATGTAAAATGTATGTATGAAATGTGTGAAGAATGTGAAATTTGTAGGTAATCTATGTGACAGCCTGTGAGGTTCATGTGTATGACGGCTGCCCTCAAAAATCAAGTGTGAACCCAAGCATAAGAGTGTGTAAAATGACAAAAATAATATGGTGTAATTATATGTATTTATGCTAAATGTATGAACAAGTGATGAAAATGAGAGGAGAGTAAATGTAGGATGACTTAAAGTGAAACAATAATTTGAAGTGATGTGATTCTAGTGAGTTGACTATCCAATGAAAGTAAAGGATGAAGTGTCCCTCACCTGATGATTGTATGAACAAAAGTGTGTTACCATACTCTATAGTAGTGTTGGTATAGAATGATAGGATGAGTATTAGGATGTGAGTGAAGTCTATATGCATGCAATGGATGCATATATGATGGGCAAGGATGGTGTGAAAAATGTGTAGGTGATGGAGATCTATGAAAGCAGAATGTGGCGGTGATGGACACCTATGTGGAATAAAATGAGGTGGATGATATGACTTGTCAGATAATAAGGAGTAATGGATAGAGCATGAATGGGATCTATGTGATGTACTGGACTAGAACCTGTAAGAGTTGATGAGGAACCGTTGTGAAGTCATGTGATAGTAGGTGAGATAGAAATAGATTGTGCTTTATGTATCAATAGACCATGGTGAACTATGAAGTATGACTGATGGTGATGCATTGGAAACTAGAGAAGGAGATGAAACATGGATAGAAAGAAGGTTACACCATTGATAGAAATGAATTGATTTTTGTGAATGATTTTAGACGCAAATGATTCATGGAGATGATGGAATTAGACCTACAATGAATCCAATTGAGGCCTAAAGCATGTCACAACCATCAACTAATTGTCCACAAGGAAGGGACCAGCATAGTGAGAGGACCAACTGTAATGTGGATTTTGAAACACCATAATTATTCATTGGATATGAAATTTGTGAAAGTGGATAGTCAATAGCAGCATGAAGTGGAATAAAACATGTGCTAATGGGCCAAGATGGATCAAACCTTAATATTATTGATAGAAATGATCCAATGAACATATAATATGTAAGTGATTAGATTGAATAAAATGCATAAATCATGCTCAGAGAAATAAATATGGTGGAGAAGTGTCAGTATGAGCAACTAGAAAGGTCAAGAACCCTTGATGCAGGAGGAGGCACTGCATGATACATATGATTAGCTAAGATTCATAGGCTGGAAAAGCATCTTGTCATGTTTGGAAGAGGGTTATTAATATTTGAGCTTATGATTTTCATTGATAGCTGGAAAAAAAGGCTTAGGAAGCTCAATTTTATTCTATCAATAAGATGCTTGGATTATGGTGCAAGTTTGAAGACACCTATCTGTAGAGTGTCCCACACATTGATGATAGTCACATTTGTAATTTTCATTGTAATTATGACCTTTTGGACGAGATGGGTCTAATTCAAGCAGGTGGAGGAATTGTAATAAGATTTCCTCATGGATCAATTTGCTAGTAATATAATGATGTGGACATAAAGGTTAAATTTGTAGAATGTACGCAATGAGGCAGCTACGATTGAAGTCTCAGTGGTGGATACTGCTTTGATAATCATTTTGTGTCAATTGGTTTAGTTGTTAGATGGTTTGAATGTTGATTTATTTTGAAAATGTGTAGAAGATGATGTTGTTCCTTGATATTTAATCTTTCCAATAGATAAGATCTTAGTTTCGCAAAGCTTAAGAGTATGAATAGTTGAAGATTAATGAAGGAGATGTCTCAAAGATAACACTCTCCTGAGAGAGGAGGTAATAGACTTTGAATTGAATAAGTCTTGAAGCTCAGATTTTGCAAGCACATTTGACATCTTAGCTAAGTTAGTTTTTTTTGTATCACAAGACATAATTTCTCTAAGTGTTCATTAGATCCCTAGCTTAAGTTGTGAAGTTGTAGCATAAGAGATCTTAGATCTCGATGTTGATAGATAAGTGAGTGAGAAAAAAATTGGCTAGATGCATGTGAAATATGTTACCGAGTGATGCTTTAAATAGGTCATAGAACCAACGCATCACATAATCTTGGAGACTGCAAGGAAAAAGCTTTTAGCTAAAATATAATCATCCACATAGTCAAGACATGCTACATGAAATGCTCAGAGATGCTCTTGTGGGTCACCATGTACTTTAAAGATGGGAAATTTAGGAGAGTTGAAGTTGGGTGGTAGCGGATAGGCAGAAATTGTAGGTGAAAAAGGAGTATGAATAAGTAAAGTGGAGTCAAATATGGAGATTCATGAGAAGTAGTGAGTTGTTCTGGATGAATTTGTGTTTGCAAGATCCTGATATAAAGAGAGTTAAATTAACTATTCCAAAGAGGAAGAGAAAGTTGTGCATTATGGAAGTATTAGGAAATGGAGTGATAGAAGTAGTGGGATAGGAATAGAAGGCATGGAAAAAGGTTAAGTGGAGGACCATGGGGAGGTCGAAGAATTAACCAATAGGTGGAAGGCATTGTGGCAGCAATCACTCCTATTCACGTAGCAGTGAGCTAAAGCATGTAGAATATGCGGAAGATGAGTGGGATTATTAATGAAAGTTGGTCAAAAATCAATAAGTGTTTTCAATTGGTCTTGATCGAATAAAATGAAATGAATGGGTTGGACTTTCCTTAGTACAAAATGGTGGACATTGTAACTGAGTGTTTGGATACATATTAGACCCTGATTGGAGGATATACCATTGTTTGAATTGATGCCCTACGGTGCTCTTGTGCTATCACAATTGTTGAAAGTAAGAGCAATAATTATGTGTACAATGTAGGTGAATGTGGCATAAAGAAAAAAGAAATTCCCTCCTAAAGAAACTTGTTGAACATATGAACTCACCAAAATTGATTAAACTAATGTCCGATGCAATGACATGTAAACTAGATGCCTTAGAGCAATAAATAACCTTGAGGTTAGAAATGATAGGACTATGTGAAATGCCCAAGAAAACTACAAAGGTGGTCTCAAGACCACTTATATTTATATGGTTTGGAAGTTCTATTTTCGTGCCTAACCTCAACGAAATGGAAACTGACAATATAGAATTTCAAGAATGCTAAAAAGTTCCCAAAAAGGATCACATGGAGGAGCTTCAAGTGGACTATTCAGCAGGGGCACCTATAATGTTAGGAAATGCCCTACAGGTGCCCCAATACACAGGTTCCCCAAATAGGAATGAAATGATGAAAAATGACAAAAATACATGGATGTAATTATTATGTATGGTAAATTAGTGAACACCTACATTTACTATGTAAATGTAAATAGAGTAAATGTAAAAGACGTGGTTAGTATGTTAGTACTTAGTAAGTTGTCAATAATAAAACAATGAATATTGGTATTAGATGTGGTGAGAGGTTGAAACCCATGAAGTGTATGGTTGTACATGTCTACCTTCAAATGTTGTTGTGGATTATTGATACATTTGACATCTCCTATATAATGGAGTGTAGTAAATACCGGATATGTGAAGTATCCAAATTAATATAGAGTTGTTGAAAATTCAATTATTGTCACATGAAACATTTAATGTTCTTTAACAAAATTAAATAATTTCTACAAAAATGCTAATAATAGCATAAATGCTGGCTCGATAAACACAAAGGTATCAACCTTTTGGTTCACTTACAACTCTAGTGTCTCATATTTAGAAATTCTAAATCCTAAAAGATTACATAAAAAATTAGCCACCACTGTCAGAAATAAAACAAAACGCCAAAGCATATCTGGTAATTGACATCCTAATTTTATCTTAAGAAATCATATGAATCAAAAACTATTTTAGAATTCAAATATGAAAGTGCACCTGGCAAAGTTTTTGATTTAGATTCTAGTCAAAGCTGGACACCATTATTATTAATTAAAATTGGCCCTGAAATTTATAAATGGATAGTAAAAATCATATGCAGTCATGAATCAAAAGTATGGAGGATATTTTTCCCCCTTCAAGCCTTATTCAAGGCACTATTTTTACATCCAAATATAGAATGGGTAGTAGATTCACCAATTTTTACATCATCTTTGGCAATTTTGAGATACCTATTTATCCTATTTCAGTGCAAAAATTTTCACTAGGAAATTGGTTCACCATACACTTTGGGGAACTAGATCTATCGACACTAAAATTTTCCTCCGTAATTTCTATTTCATTAATGTATGTATTAGGAATAGGATGTTGTTAAGTATAATTAGTAGTAGCGTCTGATAGAAGATAACGGCGCTGTCAGTACGGTGCCGCCAATAATGTGGAGTACGGTAACAGTCAAAGTACAATAGGAATGTTGTAAAAAGTAAATATTTGTCGTAAGTGGTCCGGTAATGTTAAAATGTCAAAGTTTGGGTAATTAGAGAAGTAGGGTCTACATGATTAGGAATTAGAAATATTATATTGGTAATAAGGACAAGGAGTGAGGTCATAAATATTTTGTGTATTTTATTTGTAAAAAGTCTAAAAATGTGGAACCCATGTAAAATGATAAGGTTTATCTTATCTTAAAGATAAGCTTACATGTACAGATAAGAGTTAAGGTATGGAATATGATTCGTCAGAGTGGATTTCTTATCCTATCTTAGAGATAAGATGGATAAGCCTGGAAGTTCTATAAATAGAGAGGCCACCCCCCTCATTTAGCATAGAAGGAAGTAGTGAGAAATATTGTAGGAAGTGTGCGAAGGAAGCCATCAGTTTAAAGGTGTGTTGAAGAAGCCATTAAGAGGTGTAATTGTAAAGTTTCTCCCATAGTCTTGGTGAAAGGCAAGTGAAGTCAATAACACTTGAAGTACCTCATGGGTGAGATTGTAACAATTTCATGTTAATATTATAATTTACTTTGATATTTCAGATTTGTCATCATTCCGTCTTATCATAGTCGATGGTATTCTTGTGTTATGTTGTTGTTTTGTTTCCAGATTACATCCACCAAACTAAAGGCTGTGCATTAGTAAATAATCATAGCACGAGGAGTTCCCGGTGAAGAATTATCATAGTGCCGGATTGGTGTTCCAAGTAATGGATTATAGGCCCAAACAAAGATTAGCATACAGTGCATGAAAATGGTAAAGACTGGAGGCAATTGTAAGACACTCCCATTATGTAAATGGTATTGTGTCAATGCGATCAAGGTTGAGAAGATATTTCCAATGCACCAGAATAGTATACTCCGACCGGTTTTGAAGCATAGATCAAGGGGCGAAGACCAGTCGACAGTCTAAATATGATCACTCCATAATTTCTATTTCATTAATATATGTATCAGTCATAGGATGTTACTTAAGTATGATTTAGTCGTCTGAGAGAACATAACGGCTGCGCGTCAGTACTACCTCCAATAATGCCTGTTGAGTACCATAACTAATCAAAATTGGAGAGATAGGAAGCTGTTGAGGTAAGAAGTGAAATATGTGTGTTTTCGACTGTAATGTCTGGTCAACGGTAATGCCTAAAATTAACATTTAATGGTCCTACATTAGGGAGAAATAGGGTTTCAGTGATTAGGAATGTAAAAAATATCCTCCAGGTAGATTATGGATAAGGAGTGTAATCATAAATCATTTTGTCCTAATGTATTTGTATCAAAAGTCTAAAGGTTCATATGTTAATCAAGGTGAAAAATGAAAAGGTGATTCAACATTATCTTAAAAGAGGTGACATGAACTAACTCTTCAGCTATGGAATATAGATTCCTCATGAGTAGGATGTCTTAGTAGGCTTCTTAGAAACATTACACATATCATCTATATGAAGTATGCTATAAATAGAGGGCCACCTACAATGAATGGAAGGAAGTGTGAGATATTATAGGACAGTGTATTCGAGATGGAAAAAATCAGTTCTCTTTGGGTTCAAAGAAGCCATCTAAGAGGACTGTAAATTTAGTACAAGGTACTTCTCATATAGTCAGAGGATGTTGGCATTCATGAAGTCAATAAATTGAAGTACCTTTTGGGTGAGATTTGATTAACAAGTGGGTTCATCAAATATCTATAATTTACTGTTGAATATGCCAGATGGTTGTGTCTTAGGTTCCGTTCTATATAGTTATGTCATAATCTCAGGATTGATGTTAAAAGTTGATTTGTATAAATTAGGCATGCATCAAAGGTACTATGAAGAGCTGTTGCATATACTCAAAAATCACTATTATTGGCAAGGTGTTTCTTCAGTTGAAGATATTATCAATAACTGCAAATTGGTGATGACAGACCTTTCGTCAGTTAAGAAACGATGGGGCTGTATCAACTTATGGTGATTATATAGTGTGTAAAGTGATTGTATCTTGATGAATGTATACAAATGATTAGCAGATGCGAACCCTGGAAACAAGTTGAGTGTTCATGTATCTTTGCAAAAGTGAATGAAATTTCACACAAGGGGGGAAAACATTATGTGTCAATGTACCATTTCTATAGTATGTACCTATTCTGGTATTTTGTATGATTGGCAGTTGTTTAAGTTCTATGTTATTCCGTGTGATGCAGGGGCTAAAAAAATGGTTTGCCATAGTCAAGACCTTGGTTGCACAGTGTAAACATCTTGATAAAAATAACTTCATGTTATTGTGTGTTATAATGGTGAGTAAACCTAACTATGTAGGAACCTTGCATAAGATGAGGTAGTGGTTGGTAAACCCTATGCAAATATGTACACTGCTAATGTAGACAGGGACTCCGTTAAAGGCCAGTTAATCTTAGGTTAGGTTACTAAACCATTCATATGCATCAAACCATAATTGTGATATAGATGGCAAGAAGACTTCGATAAAACACTTAAAGATTGCTTTAATGGCTTGTTATGTTGTATCCTATATGCAAAACCATTTGGTCAAGGTATGTGGTCTTATGTTTGGGAAGCCAACTTGCAAATAATGATGGTTGAGTTGTCAGCTGGTCAACCCTATAAGGTAACCATGCTATTAGAGTGTATGATGCATCCTTTAGTAAGGAATCATTAGGCAGATTGGTCTGAGCAGGTGCTTTAGGCAAGGTTTCCTTTTCATAAAGTTCGTTACTAAGTTTGTGTATAACTGTTAGGAAATATATATTAGTGGTCCATTTGTATGGGTGAATAATAATTACATGTGTAATTATTATATGGGTAAATTATGAGGTACATTCACTGATTAAATGTAAATATGTAAATCTATTAGCTTAATCTGATGCTATAGTTAGTCAATTAGAATAAATAAACAATAGTAATGTTTAAAATTATACTGAAATAGGTTGACCCAACCAACTAAGGTGTAAAGATATGAAGACCCTAATGTTGTAAGGAGGGTTGGATTTTAGATCCTCAGCTGATTAAGATATGTTGCGGGTAATGTTAGAGACCAATAACAAGAAATAGGAAACCGTCACAGTTGAGCCTGATAAAATACAATTACGTCTGTGTAGCTATTTCATGGCTTCTGAGGCATTAGAAAAGGGTAATTTCTATCGGGTGCCTGGGGCGTGCTGGTTTGTAGAGTGCCTTGGTTTGTGTAGGAGGTCAGGAAGCCAATAGTGTCGGATGATGTGAAGCCTTTGTTATTTGTTGTGTGTGTCATTGTATGATCGTTGAAGCAATAGAAGAATCGCTTGCAAAACCCAAACAACATCAAAACCCCCAAAAAGAAAGATGCATTGAAGGGATCAGATTGTCCTCAGCTGCCCAATGGATTGACTTATCACTAAACAGCTACACTACATCTTAGACCCAATGTAGTTCTCTCTATGTGTGTGGAATTGTGCCTTAGGTGCTCTTGTGCATGTCACACTTTGTGAGTAGCGAGTAATAACTAGATGTATAATGTAAATAATGTGTGCATGGAATAAAATAAACTTCCCCTCCTATGAAGTGTGATGTAAATGAACCAACTTGGTGTCCCTTGTGATGGAGATAGATGGATGCAAATGGAGTAGTAGAAGCCATTGATGGATGTAACCTTAGGTGGTGATAGTAAGTGCTTAGTGCTTGGTCACTCATTATGGTCATATAACTTTATATTTATATGGTTCTTTTGCTTTAATTTCATAATTAACCCTGAAAAGGTTGAACACCAAAAATATAAGAAGCTCAAATGGCTAAAAAGTGCCCAAAAAGTGAGAGGAAAGTGCAAAGAGGATCAGGGCACCCAGAGGGGACCAAGGTGCCTAGGGAACCCTTAGAAATAGGGAAAATGCAGTATGAAATTACATACTGGGCAAGTATGAGTGTAAGATCGAAAGTAGAAACAAAAACAATGCAAGATGACTAAAGATATGGGTTGATTGGTACTCTTTTTCACTTAAGAACTATATGAATAGTAGTATGATACTGGGACTAAATAATTACCCAAAGTGCATGATTTTGTGTCTACAAGGACCATTAAGACCCTAAAATAACTCTAAACAAGGTTTAGATAAATTAATGCAAAAATGAGTCAAGAAGGAAGCAACCAAAGGTTCCCAAAATAATCACAACACATACAGAAGGAGAGTAATTTATCCAAAACCACTTGAATCTAAAATAACAAGTCCAATTGATTAACAAGGGAAGGTGAAGTTTTGGCCCAGACAACTACTTGTGTAAACTCTGAGTCCTACATTCTCCTATGTGAATATGTAACCTGCACACTCAATTCACACATCATCATACCTACTCGATATACTAAAACAAGTGAAACGATACCACATTCATCAATAATTATATCAATTTCGACTAACAATCCAAATTAAGGAAGAAATTGGTATCTGAATAAGATAGCTATCCAAAATGACATACATCCATAGTAGATCAAAATATAGAATCCATATAAGTTATTCCATGATAACATCCAAATCACAATCACCATAGTTAGTAATCAAAATGCCCATATGAAATGACATACATCCATCATATATCAAGTAAGATTTATCTAAGTAACATCTTGTTAGGATCCATAACAACATAAACATAAGAAAACTAGTAATATAAATCACAACACTATATTGACATTGTGTGCCTCAAACACCACCTGTATCATAAATGTAATCCATGAAAAAACCATACAATATCCAAAAATATTGTATCAATGTATACAATCTAGTAAATGAGACGAGTCAATAGTAAAATGATGCAAAACGTTGGTGGGAACTACAACATATTCCTTATTTTTTTGTAGTATTCAAAGTAATCATCACATAAGTTATTGAAGATAATAATCATTATAAGTTTTTTGGGGTGATTGTCACACAATTGTTTTGTCTTTTTTCACTTGTTTTAAGTTATTATTAATTTATTACATAGTTTCGTGGTTTTGTTATGTTTTTAAAGTGATTATCATACAATTTTCATTGCATTTTAAATAATCATAGTCACTTGGGGAGGCAAAAGGGATGGGGAAAGGAATGATAGATGGGGAAGCTAAAGGAATGGGTTGGGGGTAGACAAAGATAGGAATAAGAATGCCATTGCAAATTAGGGCACACAAGTAAATGAGTAAGTGTATATCATATTTGAAATGTTGTAACTTAAATATTCTTATGTCAAATATATATAGAGAAATGTGTGAGTGGGTTGAGGTTTAGCTATTAATGAAATTGATGAAGGATAGAAAAATTAAAAAGATACTTGGATGTAGTTGGATTAAGGACATAAAATGGTGCATGCTTTTTGTGCGGGAGACAAATCACACACATAGACACATGAGACCTATGAAGAATCACACAAAAATTATTGGAAGATGAAGGTAATACGATATTTTCCAAATTCAAAACATGTACTAAGTGGTGTGGACAAGGAGGAAAAATAAATATTCCTTTGTTGCCATACTGAGAAGTTGGAAATTGTGTTTTGATTTTTATCAATTATATAGTTTGTCACTTGGATGTCCTTTTTTACACATGATAATTGAGTCTCAATTGCCACCACAACATGGTGTATTGACTAGTGTTAAGGCCTTCCATTTAACATTATGAAGGTGGATGAAAATTACAACAAAATGGACATACCCCAAATTAGAAAGGTGTTAGACTTGTGATGAGTATACTTGATTATAATTTGTAAAAGATGTATGAAATGAATAGATAATTTATATAACGGTGGCAAGAATAAAGTAAAGTGGATTGATATATGAGGTACTGTATACAAGTGAAAACATTTTTGTTCACTTCAACATTTTAAAATTAGTTCCATCCTTCCACTCTCATCAACATGAAAGGGGGACAAGGAAAATGAAGGTATGGTAATCGTTAGGGGGTAGATAGAGATGGGAACAAGAATGCAATCACAAAATTAGGGAACGAAAGCAAATCAATAAGTGTACATCAGATTTGAAATGTTGTAACTTATATTCTTATGTCAAATAGATATGAAGTGTGCAGGTGGGTTGAGGTTTAACTGTTAATGGAATTGATGAAGATAGAGAAATTAAAAAGATACTTGGATATAGTTAGATTAAGGCCATAAAATGGTGTGTTTTTGGTGTGGGGGATAGATCACACACATAGACACATGATACCTATGAAGAGTCACACAAAAATTATTGGGAGATGAAGGTAATACGATATTTTCCAAATTCAAAACATGTACTGAGTGGTGTGGAAAAGGAGGAAAAAGAATTATTCCTCTGTTGTCATAGTGAGAAGTTGGAAATTGTGTTTTTGATTGTTATCAATTATATAGTTTGTCACTTAGATGTCCTTTGTTACACAAGACAGTTGAGTCTCACGTGCCACCTCAACATGATGTATTGACAAGGTATTAAGGTCTTCCATTTAACATTATGAAGGTGGATGAAAATCAAAACAAAATGGACATACCCAAAATTAGAAAGGTGTTCGACCAGTGATGAGTATAGTTGATTATAATTTGTAAAAGATGTATGAAATGAATAGAGAATTTATATAACGGTGGCAAGACTAAAGTAAATTGGATTGATATATGAGGTATTGTATGCAGGTGAAAACATCTTTGTTCACTTCAACATTTTAAAACTAGTTGCATCCTTCCACCCTCATCAACATGAAACGGGGATGGGGACAGGGACGGGGAAGGTATGGTAATCAGTTGGGGGTAGATAGAGATGGGAACAAGAATGCCATAAAAAAATTAGGGAACGAAAGAAAATCAGTAAGTGTACATCAAATTTGAAATGTTGTAACTTATATTCTTATGTCAAATATATATGAAGTGTGCAGGTGGGTTGAGGTTTAACTGTTAATGAAATTGATGAAGATAGAGAAACTAAAAAGATACTTGGATGTAGTTGGATTAAGGCCATAAAATGGTGTGTGTTTTTGGTGTGGGAGACAAATCACACACAAAGACACATGATACCTATGAAGAGTCATACAAAAATTATTGGGAGATGAAGGTAATAGGATATTTTTCAAATTCAAAACATGTACTAAGTGGTGTGGACAAGGAGGAAAAAGAATTATTCCTTTGTTGTCATAGTGCGAAGTTGGCAATTTTGTTTTGATTGTTATCCATTATATAGTTTGCCACTTGGATGTCCTTTTTTATACAAGATAGCTAATTCCCACATGCGACCACAACATGGTGTATTGACTAGTGTTAAGGCCTTCCATTTAACATGATGAAGGTGGAAAAAAATCACAAGAAAATGGACATACCCCAAATTTGAAAAGCATTAGACTTATATGATGAGTATAGTTGATTATAATCTCTAAAATATGTATGAATGAATAGAGAATTTATATAACGGTGGAAAGAATAAAGTAAAGTAGATTGAAATATGAGGTATTGTATGAAGGTGAAAACATTTTTGTCTTCTACTATTGAGCATTTCTTCTCTTCGACATTGTAAAATTAGTTCTATCATGCCACTCTTATCAACATTCATCAAACCTTTTTTCTTATACAAATAGAAGACATCATTACCTTATAAATTTTATATCACATACTACATGATAGAACAAATCCACTACATCTATATCCCTTCCGACATATCTTGCACTTCAAGTGCAATGGTTAGATATACTTATTACAGTCTTTAATGGGATGCTAAAATTTCCTTTTGCATCTAAAACTAATTCTAAATAAATATTTCTATTTTAGCATTATAGAAAGTAAAAATACAACATTAGTAAAATCATGATATCTTCCTCATTTGGTAACTAAATTTCTTGCTACAAAATGTTATGGAAAGCTAATTCTGAGAAGTACAAAATCCAGAAATGGTAAACATAGATTAGTTTTATGCTGTGATAAATTTTACGGAGAACATGGCTGAGTTTGATGGTCATTTTTTACTGTCTTCACTCTAATTTACATGGATGAACGACTAGCTACAAATATTTGAAATTAACTCAATTCTTCCCTTTTCATTTGTGTATTAAAAGAAATCCTAAGATCATCAATGATTTTCAATCTATGCATTTATAATTTTCAATGAATGACGTTAGATGGAAGGGACGTGCATTTATAATTTCGACTTTAAAATCTATGCATTTATTATCCTACCGAAGGCTAGGATATTGTTTTCATCTTAGTAATTACTTACTTTGATCAGTTTCAATCAGATTGTGCCATGTGTATTTAAATCACTTAAGGCTAAAGTTTTATGGTGTAATTTTTTGTTTTGGCTCCAAGTGATTGGTCTACCCCTTTATTTATCACTGTTTGAAAAGAACAGAATTTGTCCTGGTCTATATTTAATATAGACACTGTGCATGACAGCTTTGATTGCTGTTGTGGGGCTCAAGATTGGCCCTGTCTTCTTCTGTCCTCGAACTAATTGTTACAATCATACAACAAGGTAAACCATAAACAAAGCCATTATATTTCCTAGAAACAATGAATTACAGATTATCAGTTATTTGGAAAATATTTTCTACAGGTCATGGAACTTGGCCCCTCAAACAATTCATTGATGTAAGCCTCTAAATCTTCCAGGCCGTCTTTGATGTATTTTTCTGAATGTCTGCAATGCCTTCATTGAGCCAACGCACGATTGTGTAGGGCAATGTCTTCCCGTCAGGGACACAACTGGAAGAGTTTGTCTTTCACTTGGGTCCCTGTTCTTCGGAACTAGGGAGATTAGCCGCAAGGCTTCCTTAACGCTGGGTGGAAGAATAACGGTGTTCACCAGGAGCATTCCCTGGGGACTCCTCACCTGCATGGTGGGGTCGGTATCGCTAATTGCATACAACAGACAATGTATGTTACTCAGCATGGAGGTAACAGAGATCAGGGTTCCGCTGCTGTGTGCAAGATCAGAGTCGTAATTTGAAGTCGAGGGGTGATTCCCGAACACTGCGCTTGCCCTTGACCAGTCCTGAGCATAGGAACTCTTCCAGTTCAGGAAAATCAGGAAAATCTGCCATTTTCTAGGTAATGCTGAAACCGGCCTAAAAATGAATGATAAGTTGGAATAACCATCTGAGCAATAGAAATGCGTAACTCAGTTTGAAGTTGTTCATCTCCAACAATCCATGTTGACTGCGTACTGAATGTGCCTTCTTATTTTGGCTTCTCCTCATTGGTTGATCCCTTTATTTGTCAGTGTGCAGAGAATGGAAACTTTTTTGAGGGAGATTTGATTGTTGTGTGGCTCAAGGGTCCTGATTTGTCTCCTTCCTCTGCACTGAACTGTCATTTTCAAGCTCTTAAATCACACACTTTAGCCTACGAGTAATTTTGAAGAACCTGTATTCAGGTTCAGGAAATATTCTTACTCGGATTCTATCAGATAGAAATTTTTTTATTTTTTATCTTTCCGATGAAAATGAGATAAATATTACACAGGGCGGGCAGTGCAGGTAATCAAATCAGAGTGAAGTTATGGGAAGTGGATCTCAAACCTGGGACCATGGAAAATGTCTGGTCTGGGCCATATGGTCAAATATTCAGGCTTGATAACTTCGTCTTCTGGAGCTGGAAACAATTGGGCCAAAGGACATTACCATGGAGGGTGACTGAGCTCATTAATTCTATTTTGAATGTCGTGTGCAAGGAGGCCGAGAATTGTGATTATCTTCAAGGTTATTTCTTGTTTTACTGTTAAATTTGCTGTTATGAAAGGATTACCGGCTTTCTCATGGCTTGTATTTAGTGTAGCTACAGCTTCTCGTCGCTTGATGTTTTCATGGAAATTAGGATTTTCAATGCTTTTAACAACTCGTTTATATGGAGTATAACTTTTTGTTAATGGATTTTTGAGCTCCAATTGTTTTCCATAGACTACTTAAACGCGGGTGCATTTAACTTCTCATATTTCGAGGATGGAAAGAGAAATTTAAGGGTTTAATATTAATGTAATGTTTTTAAGGTGCATTTAGGATTATTAAGGTGTTACCAGTTGGTGGTGCCATAGATTGTTTAATCTCATGGACGTGGTTGAAATATATCATGACAGCTTCCCCTTTCCCATTCTATATTTGGTTTGTTTGCATTGATTTTTTATTTTTATTTTAGACATTTGCGTAAAACACACAGAAAGATTCCTGGTTGAGTCTTTTTTTCAAACCTATATATTTATAGTGTTTTTGTCTATTTTATTTTCTTGCAAAAATTCATGTGTTTAAATGTAAGTTATAGCCTTTCTGTCTCTTTAACAATTACATGGTGATAAGGTTTGAAATTAATATTCAATCATAATATTTTTATTGGTTTGTTCCTAGGTTTAAAGTTGATTGATGCAAATTCAAGCCTTGTTCTTAGTTCCCTGGAGCTGGGCTTAATCCATGCAACTTATATGAAAATAATGCATTAAGTTGGTGTTGTTCTCTTTCTTTTTTAATATTTGAAGTTATAGAGTGGTGTCAATTTGGAGGTTAATGCCACAGAGGAAATATATCTTATCCCGAGGATTACTGTCACTGAATTTAGTTCATAGGTTTTTTTTTCCCTCCACAATTCTATAGGAGCAGTAGAGTAAACACTTTTGATGACAGGGAATGAACTGGATTGGACACAAAACAATTCTTTAATCCTTGGGCAACATTTTTTTTACCTTGCCTCAATTATCATTGAACCACACCCTCGGGTGGTTTTTACCGTAAGATCTCTTCCTTAATTACTTATTTACTTATTGCTTGCTTTCCAGAAAAGGTAGCCCATGAATGGGATAACTAATCGAGTTTTCTTATATTGTGTTTTGATTTCAGCAGTATGTTTTAGGCTCCACATTTTAATGAGTAGTGGATTTTTTTTCGTTGCTTTATTTTTTACGGTATTTAATTTTAATGATGCACATTCAAGATCCATTCTGTCTACAAGGAGATATGGTTAGTAAGGGTCAACACAAATGCTATGGAATGTTGTGATTTCTTTGCATTTTTCTCTCTTTTAACGATGCACTTCTTTTTTCTAATGTGTGTCAGATGCCTTCATGTCTTCAAAATTATATGAGAAAAAATAGACTACATACACTACTGAAGCACCATAGGGCAGAATAATTATAGAGTGTTAATGATGCTACACATTAATAGTGTGACTTATCATGTGGAGTGCAGGTATAGTGCCTTCAACTCATCCATTAATTTATTCCTTCTTTTCAATAAATTTTTGCCATATGGAATATTTCATTGTTAGATTATAATTTCTGGAAAAATAATATGTTATTGTAATTTGTAAATGTCATTTATCTTTCATCTCATCAGGTTGTCAAATTTTTCTTTTATTCCTTACAAAAATCAAGGCAAAAAAATCTATTGCACTACAGTTGTAAAAGTCCTTACTCTATTTATTACAATAACAAATGGACTCTCCAGAAGTGCTTCACGAAATTTCTGGACATTGCATTTAATGATCTTAAAAAAGCACTACTGTCAATATTAAATTTGGGCATAAAATTTCTTGACTCCAATTTGGGAAAGGCGGTGGCTTCACATTCCAACTAAAACTCCTGTCAATAATAGCGCTATTAGTAGTCAATTTTGCACCTATATCTTCTCCCATTGTTATTATCTTATATTCTTTTATTGCCTCTGGAAGTTTCAACCAACATTTCTTTATGGTTGTTTCGTGTTCACAAAATATGTAGAACCTATGATGCACGTGAAAGATTTGGCCTCCATTTCTAGGAAAGACTCGTGAGAAGTAGAGCATGGCCAAATCTTGAGAACACTTTTGGGAGCTTGCAGGATCTAAACTAGTGTTTACATTAGGTCACGTTTTGGAGTGCCATTTTTTTTTATTTTTAGAGACATTTCACTGCTTATTGAAGGAATGACTGCAGTGCAAAATACCCTCCTTTTGTACAGTCATATCTACTAGGAGTATGTGGTAGAAACTTCCAGTGGGTACTACTACAACAATATGGCAAATACAGGATGGCTCTTTCTGGAATGACGAAAGGGTATTTTTCAACATTTTTTTTTTTTTTTATATTTTTGCATGTTTGAATTTGCTATGTTTCTATATATTGCTTATTTGTTGATGGAAGTATCTGAGACTGATACAACTTACAGGTATATGTTGATACTTGGGTTGCCCCATGTCACGAATGATATTCTTCCCACAACCCATGGTAGTAGGTATGATGAGGTACCTGTATTTCGTTTGCAATAATGACCATGTTGAACTTTTCATGATTGCCATTGCTTATAGCTACGGTTTCCTGTATTGAATAGAATCTAGCCTCAACTATAGACATTGGTTCAAACAGACATGTTCTAATCTCATATCCAACAACTAACAATGGATATCTTATGTGGGAAATGTCCATTGATGTTCACTCGGTAATGTCATTCATCGCTTTATGTGTATGCATGTGACTTGTTATGAAGATAAAAAATTACAAGGATCGATTTTCAGATCAAAATATTTCTTTGTAACACTTCAATTTCTCATTTGCACTTACTTGGCACTGCAAAGACGGTTATCCTTCTCAAGAAGAACACAGTCTACCTTGAGTGTATGCAGGCTCTTTACCACTTTATAAACGAATCAAACACAACTACAAAAATTATGGTCCTTTACTACGTGCCTCAATTTCATTAAAAAGAGATCCAAATATTTTACTTTCAACCATGAATTGTTTCAATTTTTCACTTGGTGACACTTTTCTTCACCTAAATGGTCTCGAGGTCACAACTCCCATTCGTACCACGTAATATGTCCATGATGTTTCTTCTATACTTAGATACTGCCAAGTAATTCAACTACAACCCTTAATTTTCATGGGTATTGATTTACATGCATGGATATGTTTATGTTTCAATATTTTCAGCACATTAGCTCATGCTAAGTGGCACGATCATGGTCCTCCTCAATATTATGTTCATCTTATGCAATTGTTCCACTTTTCCTAAATATGTTTTGGGCTTCAATTTTTCTTTACGCAATCTTTGAATCCAATAGGCCCTACAAGGACATCGAATTGTGTTATGCGCTACGATCCCATAAAACTAGAAAAAAAATGTTCCCTGCTGAGGCGCTTGAAATCCCAATTTTTAGTGATGGTTTATTCTGAGAGCATATTTTAATTCAAAATTATTTCAAGCTTGAGATCAAGCAATTGATAGTGTCACATGTACAAGGCTTGTTACTTCAAATTTTCAATATAATGTGCAAAACATCACGGTACTGCTTCTTTTCAACATCTTGGTTCTTTTCCCAAAATCTATGTACACTTTGTTTGTACATAATTGTAATTCAGTGAGTTGCAATAAACTATCAAATTTTAAATCATCTAGCATGTGGTACCATTGTGTTTTGTCATTAATTGTTACAATTTCAATGTAGTATCATAATTTTTGTATTCTTCCACGTCTCCCTGAAGATATCTATTATCATTGGCTTGTGAACGTGATGGAGTTGTTTTGGATAATTTCATGTGTCATATTAGAGAGATTCCCCACTCTGAACTTTTATTTAAATGAAAATTGTCCAAATAATGGTTACGCTCTAATAGGACTCAAAGAACACAACTGGTATTAGAAACTTTCTTCTTCTACACATGTGACCATATCTTTATATAGTGGTACCTAGTTTCTAAGTAATGTGTAATGTGTAATGTCTATTATTCTATTCCTTACTCCCCATAACACAAAACTTAATCTTTGGCAGGATTTGCCATATCATGGCCTTGTTTTAGTAGGGTTGAACATCTCTTTGCTTGAATTTTATATGATTATGCTAGGCAGTAGTTTAATCTTCTACAAATTATTTGCATTTATGTAGGTGGCGTACCCATGTGGCTGAAGCTGAAATAACCACCTTTGCACACAATATTAATGAGGTTTGTCCATTAACTAAATTCAATGGTCAATGGTCAAAGAAGGAATAAAAGTATACAATATCAATACGGTGAGAGGTACAATAAATTTAATAATAAAATTCATTACATAAAAAAGGAACAACAAATAAAGGACAACTCAACTAGAAAGAATTGAAGTGTTGGTAATATATTTTTACTTACAATTGGGCTTAGCCCTCTCCCCTCTGATAGTTGACAACGACTTGGATGGCCAAATTGAAACCCGTATTTCGTCGACATAATATTTTTTTAATCACCGTGTGTGCACAAATTTCCATGCATTGCGGAAGACAGGAGCAGGGCTGTCGTAAGGTTACAGTGCATGTATCGCAGGTGCTTACAGGTAGAAGAAGCAAAATCAATACATGTAGACATTATGTGCCTCCTAATCCTCAATCTTCTTCTTCTTCTGCACACAACAAACAAAACAACCGTAGGCAATAGTTTCCTCTCAAAGACAATTAAACCCACTTCAGATATATATACAAATCCAGACTAATCAATTTGTATATAGTAAAATGAGAAAATATTAGGGTTACAAATTTATCTCCGTGTGCATATCAGATTTAACCTGTAATGGTGCTGATTTTAGGACGACTATTACTTAGAGCTCCGTTTAGCATAGTTCCCTGTAATGTTCTGTTTATTTATTAATTTAATTCTCATTGCAACTATCCAATTACTGCTAAATTTACAACGTTAACTTGGGTTTCAGGGTGGATAACGCCTTTGAATCTCAAAGAAAGTGTTTATATTGTTATGCAAGGAAAATGACACGTCTATGAGGCTGTTTAGGATGTGTCACTCTCCATATTTTGCTTTGGGTTTTGAAGAGCAGTTAACCCGGTTGGTGGGTTTGTTTCACATGGGTCTATTTTTCCCACTCAACTTTTATTTTGTTGTTAAATACATGGAGAAACAAACAACATATATGACGCTTTTGAAGCTATATAATTCATATCATATCTTTTCAACCACAATCTTATCAATCTAAGGAATATCTATATTGAATGCCTTTAAAAACAAATAAAAAATGTGTCCTAACTCTACAAACCCTAAATTTTGATGGCATAGATTAACATCTGACCATCGATGACATAATAATAATTTAATTTGATATGACCGAAGAGCTTTGCCTCCAAGTACTTTGCGTCACCGTTCATCTCCTTTGTGCTAAGTACAAGGCTCTAGGTGATGTTGACCATTCGATCATTACCATACATCATGAAATAAATCCTCTCCGTCCATATGAGTAGTCAAGCAGTTGAGCGTTCATAATTGGGTTAAGGCTTCCCCCCTTTGACAATGGGCAAGGACGTGGACGACATATATTAACATCCAAACATTGATGACATAATAATAATTTAATTTGATCTGACTAGATGGCTATAGGTGTTTTGCCTATAGGTGCTCTGCGTCACTATTCATCTCATCCGTGTTAAGTATAGGGACACCGACCATTCGATTGTGATCGTACGACTCACGTTCTCCCAAATGGAAATGCCAGTTTACTGACTTAGAGCTAGTGTTGTCTGTTTGGCTTATTCGGTTGCTGCCCGTCTTCCTTTCAGGAAGTCCTGCGGAGGCCGATCTACCAATGGGTGGGACAAATTCCAGGGAATCGTAAGGGCTCAGTAGGTTGAATTCGTAGTTATAAAAGGCCCATGTATCATATCCCCTTTCTCCATAAAACATTTGACAAAATATGCACATGTTACATATGTTCCCCCTCTTAAGAAAGTTAACTTCCTCTAAATGGTTCCACCGGATAATATCATATCCCAATTGCTTCTCCTCCCTTTGACCCCCTCTTCTACATCCATCTTCCTCCTTTTTATATTTTTGCCCCTCCAATTCAACCTATGATTGATTTGCTAAGTGCACATGAGCTAAGTGAAATGTCAATATTGATCTTTCTGCAATAAATGTCTTAGCAACTAAGTTCTTATGCTTTGATTTTTCTTCATAAAATTTTCATATTCAAAAAGGATCTCTTCTCGCAGACTCATTAACCTATTATGGTTACTATCATATATTAGAGTTTCATATTTATTTTAAATTAAATACAACTATTGATTTCACTAGTATTTGCAATGGAGACGTCTCATCTGAAGGACAACTTGAAAATTTGACGTTTGTAAATTTCCATTGGTGATAAGGTAGAACAATTGCATGATACGTAAATGGTCTTAATCATTCATTGTGATGATTTGGATAGGTCCATTGGATTTCTGACCTAAAGACATGTAACAAATGGGTCCCATAATTGAAAAATCAAAGGTGACGATACCCCGTCAAAAGATCACACACATTTAATTAATAACTAGGGGCAAAGCAATTTACACAATCAATGTGATAACATTTATTGACCTATCAATTGTCATGACCTATAGAAATCCCTAAAGTGGATTATATCAACAACAATAGTCAAGACGAAAGTAATATAAAACATACAAATTTACCACCCACAAGTGGTCACCACCCATCTCAAAATGAACAAAAGTAATGTTCAAATTAGAGTGCAACTAGAATGGATGAAAACATATTCACTATATTCTCTCTCCAATGTCTCTACTTTGCACCTAATTTCTTCTCTTCGATGAAAGTCTCCATTGTACTAAGTGGCTTGGCCTTGTGTCACAAACATATGATAGTTATTAAGTTCATGATATCAAATATACATCCTATGATATAGCAAAAACATAATAATTAACAATTATTTTACATGATTGCATAACATCCACATGCCCAAAAATTAATTTCTTTAACTGTATCACATAAGCATATAAATAATGATAGAAAAAATCAACTAATCCATGACATATGACTAAAATTAATTAATAATCAGTATCCATGATTATATAATAATGATAAAATATATCTGTTATTAATTAAACTAATCACATGTAAGTGCCTTTAAACTCCGATACTAGGAAAACATGATGTGACAAAGAGATGGCTCAGTAAATTCGTCTTTGACCCTGAATGACTATGTTAATGATGATGGCATATATAATATATAACTACTAGTACTAGCTTTTGCATGAAGAAGAGGTGAAATGTTACGCTAATAGTTATATACGAGGGGTTGTAGAGTATTGAAACAATCACAAGATGACTTGAAGAGGAAAATGTCCAATATGGCCACATCCAATACGATATCATCCATATTTGCACAAGGATCATAATATATTACTGCAGAATAGGACAACCAACCTAGGCAAGATTGATTTTTTTGATTGAATGCAATTTTTTAGATCTATGGAAGCAAGTCCAAAGTGCACCAAGCCTGCAACACGACGTCTGCCAAACTAAAGATGGAGGTTGGGGTGCCATTGTTATCATCCTAATATATTAGGGAGAGGGCCCACCTCCATTACAACATCACCCCTATTGGCATAAGGATCACAATAAAATATGAATGTATTTAAATATTTGTGACACCATTTGTTACCTATCAATAATAAACCTACAAAGAAAGCTATGAAATTATTACTTACTTATAACTAAAAGAATATAATCAAGTGTAAAGGATCGTCAATATTAAACATGGGATGGGTTCATGATTTCATAGTATCCCTCACCTTGGACATATACATAATAAATACATTAATAAATTTCCTACCAACAATATACATACTATTAAGGCTGATTACTTTAAAAAAATAAGAACACAAAACATTAGATCAAGAAAAACATTAACATTATTGGGGATTAATTTTTCCATTGAATGCAAAGTTCCATAATACTTCATTGACACGTGTAATGTGGTGTGGGTAAAAAGGAAAACATGCAAGAAGCCTACCCTAGGAAAATTTTTTTAGTGGTGTTGATAATTATTAAATAGTTCAAGCCACTTGTTGGTGATTATCAGTTGGAAGACTATGTCTAGTATTCATTTGTTTTTTGGAAATTTGTATTTACGTGAATGGTTCCTATTTTGAAAGGGACTTGTATTTATTGTAAATTTTTTGTATTTGGTTGAAATTTGTAAAAAATAAAACTTACACCTTGTTATAAAGAGTGATTTGAGTTATGGACATTCTTGTCTCAAAGTGTTGTTGCTTTGCGTTGAGTGAAACGAATATTTACTTCATGATTATTGTAATATGATTTACCAAAACTCATTTTAATAAGTGTTAAAGGTTTAGATAAATTCATGTAGACTTTACTACTTAATAATAATAATAACAATGTCAAGTTATTGGGTTCCATAAACAAACAAAAGTGAATGCTTCAATATCGATTAGTTCGAGTGAGGAGGATATTTAGAGTCGTAGGAGAAATTCCAAAGTGTAGAAAACATGTATATTCAACCAAGAATTGTATAGCTCATATATTTTCTTATCTTGTTATTATTACAATAATGAAAATTTGATCCCAATGATAAAAACTTATAAAGCATTATTAGTCATTGTAGCTGTGTAGAAACAAAATCACACTTCTTAGAAATTATTTAATCCCAGTCTCATAATACAATTCTGGTGATGGTAGTTTACAAATGAAGGGAATTACTATTAAACTCATGTCCTTTGAGCCATTTATACAACGTAATAGCTTTTTCACTCATCCCTATTCTGCCCTTGAAGACAAGAATGGAGATTTTGACATGACCTTGGATAATTCCCAATGATTATACACTCTTAGAATGTTTGTGGGCTCATTGAGCTGACCCATCGATATCTTGTTAGAGACAATTATCAATACTTCATAAATATGTAAATCCTTTGCTTGTAAGAAGTTACAATTGCTGGGTTTCTTCTTCAATCAACTGCTCGCACCATTTGGCCGAGGGCCATTTGTCAAATGACTAATCATGGCTCTGGGTGAGGTGGTGTTATCACTTTGCTTTCTTTAGGGCTTTCTCAGAATATCATTTCTTGGGGTTTTTACCCCACTCATCGAGTGGTGTGGACCCTCTTTTATTTTGATGGTCACATCTTGGGCTCGCCAATATCTATGCCTTTGATGATGTATGTGGAAAGAGCTCCTCTTTTGTTGGTGGCTTGCTGATTATTTGCCTAGATGCCAACTAGATATTATGTGGGGATGTTAATATGATTGAATCGTCAAATGACAAACAAGGTGGGCTCCCCATGAGATGGTGTGTTGGTGAGCAAGAGGCTTGGTTTACATGCGTCACAAATTAGGGGAGTTTTTGACCCCAACCACCATCACAGACAATCCTCTTCCTCATGGTTTACTTGATCTAACTTTCGAGGGACACAAAAAATGGTTAAAAGATTGATTGGGCCTATTAGATTGAACAAGATCTTTTCTCCTTCTCTTTCATTGATGATCTTGTTGCTATTTTCAGGTTGACGGGGTTACCCTCTCTGATCACTCCCCCATTTGCTTTTTACTTACAATGGGATAATCAAATTCATTTTGATCACCCCAGGACTCAATTTTATCTCAACATGTCCCATTTCAACATGACTGAATGGTTCCATATCATTCAGGTCTAGAACCTTATTCCTCGCCCTAAGGTGCTATTTGATGGATTGCCTGGTGGGAGGATGCTATCACTCGTACCACCACTTTTCTTTCAGACTTTTGGCAAACAGGTTGCCTTTTTTAGGTAATAATCTCATTTTGTTGCCTATCATCAGTTCTAGAGAATCTCCCAAGCTCTTGACCAAGCTCTTTTCAATCTCCACCTTCAAACTCAAGTGACCTATTGAGGACATAAGCTTAAAATAGAGGAATTACAGAAAGCTCAGGGGACTCAACTCAGAGCTTGTATGCATTGGCTAAAGTGGGGGATTGTGTTACCAAGGAGTTTTTTCGCCTTACTTTGATCCAGACAAAATGCTAACAAAATTAAAGCATTAAGGACAATAACAGTACTAAATGACGTGCTTACCTGACATTTTGCAAGCCTTTGTTAGCCATTATAAAGGATGTGTTTGTTGCCTAACCTCCTTCTCCTGCTCAAGCTAATGCTCTTAGTACAATATCTTCAAACCATTCCCATGCAAACTTTTAGAATCCCAAAGGGTGGCTTGTGACAGACCTCTTACTGAAAGTGACCTTAAAGGAAAGTTGTGATGCGGATGGCCACTGACAAAGCTCTGGGCTTTGTATTCCATTGTGAATTTTACTAGACCCTTTGGGATATTATTGGGCGTGACCTCCATTGCACATACCTTGAAGCCTTGCAAACCATCATCCTTGGAGAGATAATTAATCAAGGTAATATCAAATTCATTCCCAAATTCGGGGATCCTAAGAAAATTACTAATTGGAGGCCCATCACCTTGCTTAATGTTTCTTACAATATAATTGTCCAAAGCTTTTGCTATCTGCATCAGGTAGTTGCTTCCTCTTATTGTTTGAAATGAACAAACTGGCTTCATCAAACATCGAATATTTCTGGACAATGCCATTGTTGTTTGGGAAGGTATGGAATGGGCGAGAATCTCTAACCAAAAAGCTTTTTCATCAAAATTGATTTTGAGAAAGCTTATGAACGAATTGGATGGTCTTTTATCATTCACATGTTGTAAGATCTTGGGTTTGGACCCCGATTGATTCGACACGGTGATCATGTTATTCCAACATGTTAGTGCTTACATCACTATTAATGGTGTTCAATCCTCCAGGTTTGGGTTCTTCAGATCGATAAGACAAGGATGCCCCTTAACGCCATCTCTATATGTTTTAGCTGCTGAAGGATTCAAGTTACTTGCTTGCTTACTACATCTTCTCAAGGCCTCGTGAAAGGCATCTCCCTTCCCAACTCTAGAAAACAATTAACTAATGGGAATTTTGCTGATGACTCCTTTCTCACCCTGCTTGAAGAAGAGTAATATGTGAATAACGTCATGGAATGCCTTAATACTTTTTTGGCTTGCCTCTTGGCTTGGCCATTTAATGGTGAAATAATCAATGCTACAAGCAATCTTCCACACCCATTCGTCATTGGCTCACACAATATTAGTGGCAATGGATTCAACTAAGGGTTCAATTTAAATTTCTTGGCATCCCTTTTGCTTTCTAAGCTTCCCTTAGTTGAATTATGGTCTTATGTTGTACAATCAAGTAAGGTAAAAAATAGGATTGACTAAATACTTTTCTTTAGCTGGAATGGAAAAAATCAAGAGCTATTTTCTGGGTGCTAAATGGATATAATATGCAGTATAGAGAGGATATTAATCCAGGGTAATCATTTTTAATACTTTATACCATACTTTTACTAAGTGAACCCCGCACGATTATATGTAAAATAGAAAATCATGAGAGATAGATTTTGGTATACTGATAGGTTAATACTGTTATGATGTTAATATTAGAGGAAGTTTTTTGGCTATTAGAGAATTTTATAGGCATGAATTTCCATTTTTAGCTTCATTTTTCCTCCTTTTCTGGACTGGAATTTTCTTCAAAAAGTATTCCTTTTCCCTCAACTCCCATTCCATCTAGTTTTTTCCCTTGTTTTAAACAATTTCAGATTTTTTCATAGGATGATTGACCATATTTATACTATGAAAATGGTTAAGACTACTCTATTAAAGAGGAATCTATCATCTCATACATATATTGCCTCTTGTGATCCAAAATTTAAATCATCCCTGACAAATTTTAGCAAAAAAAATGGTTATATTTTCCTACTATGCACCAATAAATGGACAATTTAAAATTAAAGGGTTGTATGAATACAAAGTACACTGGTATTTAACCCTTAGATTGAAGTCACACAAAAATACACACTAAAAATGGACCCATATGTTAAATTGTGGGATATTTACTTGTTACTTGTATTCTAAAATATCCTTACACCAAGAAATAAATAAAATAATGGGATAAAGATTACATTAGGTGTACCAATGATGTTAATTTTAACTATAACCTTTAATGTTTTATTGAGTTAGCTAATCTATAGTATGCGTAAAGTTCAACTCTATTTCTAGTATCAAATAGTGAGACTTATTCATGCACTAATCTAGGAGGAGGTATGCACATTTACCTAATTATATGTATATGACTTGCATCCATCTGATGTTATTAAATATGGATTATTATGTTGATTATCGAGCTTTTTAATAACATGTAAGTAATAATAAAATAATTGATACTATCAAAAGGTTGTTAATAAAAATATTCGATTTCTACTATGGCTCGTGCATTAAAATAATAATCAGAGATCCAGATAACTCTTTTAAATCTTTTTATAATAATAATATGGTGACTAAATTTTCCATTGTTCGTCAAAAGTAGTTATAATTAAAATATTTTGTTTTTGAAAAACATGAACAATGATAAGAGTTGAATTAATTGTATTGTATGAGCTTTGTCTTGTTTATTTAATTTAATAATAATTGATACCATCAAAAGGTTGATACTAAAATAAACATTTATTTTTTATTTATATTTTTTGGAAATTGGTAAAAGATTGGGGGGTTTTGAAAGGACCCACATCCTTGTACAACAAGCCCTAAAGGCTAGCTAATAATCATTAAAGCATAACAGAAAGGAAGCCCCTAACAACAAAGAGGGGGAAGGCCCTAACATAGAACACAAGGTAAAAATGACAGTGAGAAGAAAAACAATAACTGCAGATCACTGCTACAACTACAACCAGAACACCCATTGTAGCAGCTGCAACCTGAGATTACCTTTTAAAATATCCCGTTACATGGGATCATAGTTGCATTTTAGATAGAGGAATAAGTATTCCTTTTTTATTTTAACGACTGTCCAGTCATCACTCCTATTAGGATCCACATTTTCATCTAAGTGAGGTGGAAGACGAAACTTAGCAGGGAATCCAAAATTCCATCATTGGACTCTTCAGTCTTGAAACTGGTAACAGGTGAAGTTAGTAGTAGCACCTAAAGGAAGCAATTTCGACACATTGATCAACCATCCACCTCAACAACCTCCACTATAGGAGTTGCAACGATGATTGAGTCTTGGAATCCTTTTCTTCACTGATTTGTTGTCGAGTCATCAGTAGCAGGATTCAAGTTCCTCATCAATAAATAAAAGGTTTTGGTGAGAATCCTTCCACCAAGAAACATTTTCATTTTTCAATATTTCTCCTTTACAACTGGACAATCTGAAAGCAAGATGTCCTAGGTTCAAAACATTTTCTACATCTGAAGGGTAATCCTTTATAATCAAGGGGTTGTGACCAAACTCTATCTAGACTTTGAGGTCAATATAAGCAGGTAGATCAAGCAAGGTATCCAAATCCACCAAAATCCTAAGCGAAAGTAGTGTGAGTGTAGAATTATGTATTGGAATCAATGGATAAAAAACTTACCCAAAGCATTTCCAATAGCAATTAAAATTTCCTCACCCCAAAACTGCAAAGTGAAGATGAGGTAAACGAATCTAGACTAGTTTAACATTGAAGGAGGTTGTGAGAGGATTGAAAGTTCGGAAACCATGGTTTCATCAACAAGTGATGATTCTACAGCTCCCAAGATTTGAAAGGATGATGTCCCTATCATCACCAAAATAAAAAAACCACAATAAAAAACCCCTTGCATAGGGGTAAATATCAATCCTACCTGAAACAAGAGGGCACCAGTTCGTAGAGATCCATGAGTAGAAGGAGTGGAAGACCAGGCTAGATGCCATTAAAATGATAGATCAGACCTTTGGAGGAAAAAAACTCTTCAACCTCTAGCATCGATTCCCCAAGGGAGACCAAGGGAGTAGTTTTAGTAGTAGAGAGAGGCTTAGAAATGAAAAAAAAGCTGCAACATAGGACCTCTTCCCAATAAAGGGGAACACAGTCCCAACGCTGCCATCACCACCGCCAAGGAGAGGAGGATCTGAAGAGGCTTGAGGGGCGCCACTAGCAACAGGAGTTCATACATCACCATCACTACCCAAACAACCCACATTAACAGACACAACCATGACCCATCCACTAGATTTAACACAACAGTCATAAACTTGAAGCCGTGGAACACCATCTCCGCTACTAGGGTTTCCAATGGAAGCATCTAGAGGAAGAAAGCTGGGAAGATACTTCACAACTGATTTTTAATTGACGGTAGGTCCACATTACTTTATTGTTGGTAAAGGAAAAATATTTTTAGTTTTTCTGTTGTGGCAGCCATTTCTACAAAGGACAAAGCTTCTAAAAATGTGTTTGGGCCATTGCTTGTTACAGGGAATATTCCAAAGGCTTTTTTTGGTGTGATTGTGATTTGGTTTCACTCAGAAATCAGCTAGGGTGTCCTCAAATCTGGGTTGCTATTTTTTGACCATCAAAGCCACTTTTTTGTTGTGTGAAGGGATTTTTTCCTGTTTGGAGCCACTCGTGCCTTTTGAGTTTTGATCATATTGAATTTTATTGTTAGTTATTTCTATTTCTACAATTACTCGTGCATTAGTTTTTCATCAGATATCCATAAATTATTTTAGAGAATTCTATCCCATCCAAGCCTCTAAACCACATATGGCATATCAATTCATCTCCCCATGTATGGTCTAGGAGATTTGAAAAACTTTGGAAAATTCCAACTTAACCTAAAAAAGCTCATATTTCCCAGTGCATTCTTGATTAGGGCCTCCCTATTGGTGATATAATTAAGAAAAAGGGAGTATTTCAACCCTTTATGCTCCTTTTTTTCACTATCTGGAGACCCTTAAACATATCTTCTAGGTTTTCCCTTTGGGTCAGTCTACTTGGCGTTAGATTCATTCCCTCTTTTTGCCTTTTCTTCCAGAACCCTTTTCCTGGAAAGACATAAATAATTCTATTTTCAATCAGCTACAACTGGGTATAACTTTTTTGTATTTCTAATCAAGTTATTTTTATTGCCAATGTATTTTTTCATATTTAGGTCCAAACAGAGAAAGTCCACCTGGAGGTGGAGCACTTACGAACACTTATTGATCATTAGGGGAATGCTCCTTGTTTAGTTTGTCGGGAGCCTTAGAGCACATTCCGACTAGTTTTCCCTTGGGGATGTGGTCATGCCTGACCTAGCCACTGTTCATGTAATAGACGTAGGATCCTCATCCTGCATCTACCATTACCTTCACCCAGGTGGAGGGGGGTGGTGGAAGAACTTTTGATTTCCATATTGGTCCTTATTATTCCCATTAATTCTCAAGAACACAATCCTTGAGGGATTGATGGCTGTAATCCTCTCGTTTAGATTGATGACTTGATTTCTCTAAGAAAAAGTGGTGGTGGTGGCTCATCTTCTACTTGGGGGGACATTTCCGATAAGTTTCCCTAAATTTCATTGGCCATTTCCCCATAGAGGGAAGAAAATATTAAAGAATAAGATATGTGGGTTGGTGTTCCTGACCTAGATCCTCATAATGGATCTGGTTGGGGGGACAATCCTGATAATGTACCTCCACATCCTCCCCCATTCATTGCCATGTTTGCAGCAATTGTTGAATTTTTTCCTTGTTCTGTTAAAAAAATGATTGGAAAGTTTAAGACAATATTTCATGTGCTATCTAACTTGGCTATTACTTCAGTCATGTGAACTCTCGATTATGGGGTGCGCTACTATACTACCAATTTTTTGTATGTTTAGTTTGTACATTAATGCTATATTAATATGAATGGATAATTTTTCAACCTAACAAAGAGAACCCTATAAATTATATACATTATTAAGATAAAAATAAAATAAAATCATATTAGTATAACCTTATAAAAGAAAGAAAAGAGAGCATAAAAAAGTATTGGATAAACGCTTCGTAGAGAGTGGAAAACCAAATTAACTACACTCTTTTCTCTACAGGTACTCATCCTAACAAAACAAATGCAAGTGGAACAAAGACAAAGTCCTAGCGCAAACACAAGGAACTATGAGAAATGACAAAGCGTGTCTACACACTCCAATGACTTTTCCTTTAAGCACGAAATTTTCAATTTCGTATTTAAAGGGGGGGAAATGTGGACACACATTTTTGTATTTCATGTCTTGTAACAACACAAATTATATGACACTCTTGCACTAGTCCACACTTGTTATTTGACCTATTAGGATATCCCTAGTTATGCCTCACTCTTTCTTGCTTTCACACACAACCTATTTGTTCATAAAATGGTCATATTAATCTATCAAATTAGGTTATACCCTCACATATCACAATTCCAACTTTCAGATCACCTGCACTTGGATCCATTCACGCCTTTTGAGGTTTGATCATATTGCATTTTATTGTTAGTTATTTCTATTTCTACAATTGCTCGTGCATTCATTTTTCATCAGATATCCAAAAATTATTTTAGATAATTCTATCCCATCCAAGACTCTAAACCACATATGACATATCAATTCCTCTCCCCATGTATGGTCTAGGAGATTTGAAAAACTTTGGAAAATCCCAACCTAACCTAAAAAATCTCATATTTTCCGGTGCATTCTTAATTAGGGCATCCCTATTAGTGATATAATTAAGAAAAAGGGAGTTTCCAACCCTTTATGATCCTTTTTCCACCATCTGGAGACCATTGAACATCTCTTCTAGTTTTTCCCTTTGGCTCAGTCTTCCTAGCGTTATATTCGCTCCCTCTCTTAGCCTTTTCTTTTAGAATCCTTTTCCTGGAAAAACAATTATCTTGGGGGAATCAACTTGCCTTCCTGGAAAATAAAACCAAATATGACAATTATTAAGAGCAGATATTATTTTTCAAATTTGGAAAGAAAGAAATAACTCTATTTTTGATCATATAAAACTAGATATAAGTTTTTCTATTTCTAATCAAGTTGTTATTGCCAATGTATTTTTTCAGATTTAGGTCCAAACAAAGAAAGCCCGCTTAGAGGTGGAGCACTTGCAAATACTTATTGATCATTAGGGGAATGCTCCCTATTCAATTAATCGAGATCCCCAAAGCACGTTCATACTTGTTCCCCCTTGGGGATGTGGTCATGCCTGACCTCGCCATTGTTCATGCAGTAGATGCAACAGCCTCATCCCGCATCTACCACTACCTTCAACCAAGTGGAGGAATAATTTTTTCTCACCATACTGGTCCTTCTTGTGCCCATAATTCTAGAGAACACAGTCCCTAAGGGATTGCTGGCTATAATCCTCCTATTGAGATTGATGGCTTGAATTCTCCAAGAAAACGTGGTGGTGGTGGTTCATATTCTACTTGGGGGGACATTTCTGATAAGTTTTCCCAACTTTCATTGACCATTTCCCTGTAGGGGGAAGAAAATACTAAAGATTAAGATGTGTGGGCTGGTGTGCCTGACTTGAAGCCTCATGGTGGCTTTGGTTGGGGGGACAAGCCTGATAGTCTACCTCCACCTCCTCTCCCATTTGCTACCATGTTTGTAGCAATTGCTGAGTTTTTTTCCTTGTTATGTTAAAAAAAAATTGATTGGAAAGTTTAGCTAATATTTCATGTGCTATCTGACCTGGTTCTTACATCATTCATGTGAACTCTTGATTATGGGGTGCACTACCATACTACCAATGTTTTGTATGATTAGTTTATATAGTAATGCTATATTAATTACAAGATATTAATCTAATTAATCTAAATAGGATTTAATATATGTTATAGGGAAATGAATAATTCAAATTACAATCATTTACATTTACACAATCGAAAGTAAGTTATTTCCAAGCATGTCAAATTAATAAGGATAAATAGAAGTACAACTCGTGTTTAAGAGGTGACTTAGTTGGCTTAGGCTGAACTCTGACTGTCTCATTGCTACATCTAGACAAGGCAAGAAGAATTATGAGTGTACCCAAACTAAATTTTATTCACCTAGTTCTATCACTTTGAAATTTGAATCAGAGTGGTGTGCAACTGCCAACCAAAAGCATAAGAAGTGAAAGAGAAAGGAGTAATAAAGAGACCCAATGGTAAGAAAGGACCCAAAAACTAAAAGGGTCAAGACCATCTTGCATGTCACCAGGACCATACAACTTGTATTGAATAATTTGTATGATCCTCGACTAAACTCACTCAAAACAATAATTGCAAAGGCTAAAGATATTTGTTCACACATCATAAAAACATAAGGAACCAGCAAGTAAGACACAAATGAAGCAATGCAAAAGTGAACCAATAAGAACTTGTGCCATTAAGGCCATAGTTTTATTGTTCAAGGTTTACATATATAAAGTTTCCAAAAAGCATAATGTAAAATAGATTTTGTGCAACCCTTTATGCTAGTGAAAATGTTTTACTAGTTTGAAGGAGGAGGAATGTATATGATAGTATTGTTCAGAATATAATGTTATTAGGGATGATGATAAAGTAACCAACATGCCGCAAACAACATGGGCCACCAGCGAGACCCACATGGAGATAAATAGTAGTTGGTTGTAAAAACCAAAGGGTGTAATACAAAGAAGTTGTGTATTTAGAGATGTGGATATTCTTAGATGGCATTCTAAAATAATCGGGGGTAATCAATCCCCAATAGTTGTTTTATAACTAGGCAGGAATTTGGTTTCTTGATACCAAGGGAAGAGTTTCATAGATGTTTTTATCAGGCGCCCAAAATAACGTTTCCCACATAGTGAGAGAACATTACTACAAATTTGGATATTGGTCCCAAGAAGTTTGAAAACCACTACACATGTGTCACCATGCATTATACAGGTGTACTATAGTAACTATAGTATTAATAATTTGTGTAATTATGATGACTTTATACCCCCTACATTTGTAATAAATACAATGGTGTGTTCATTTGTATTTTAGTAACTTAGAATTCAAGTGCATGTTTGTATCTAGACTTGACCATTTTGTCTCTAGGATTGTGTATTGATTTATATATGAGAAGATGGTCTTCCATAGCTAGACCATATAATTTTCCTCCTTTCGAGGAAAGGGATGATATAAAATATAAACAATTGACACAAAGGTAAATTTTGGTATGGATGAATTGTTTCGTCAGAGTCAAACAATGTGTTGAGAATAAGAAACTTTAGATATAGGAGTTAGAGTGACATTATTGTGCTTAGGAGTGTCATTGATATAGTTAGTGACTAGACAACATGAATGTGTTGGGTTGAATATGTGAAGTATATATTGTGGTGACAATGAGAGATTGAATAGTTTTTGAAATGGAACAAAGTATTAAATAGAGACAATGTTTGATAGAATAATATTAAATTTGTAGAAATCATATATTAGGGGTTGTTCATTAGAGTAGGATTGAATGTGTAAATAACTACATAATAAATATTATATCTAATAAAATAGGATTGTATGCGTGGAAATTATATTTATAGTAGGATAAGAGAATATTGTATTTACAACGAAGTTCCAAAGTTGAACTAAGGAAAACGGTTTATATGTGAGATTATAAGGCTCCAGATAGAGGAAGAGAGGGTAAAATTATCTACCACCAGATCAATGAAGGTATCATATGTGCAACTTGTTAAAATTTAACTGTTTGATATGTGCAAAGAAAGAAAACTCAGTACATCCTTGCATTGCCAACTATCTTCTTTAGTTCTATCATAATAGTTGAGATTTTATGAATCTTAACTTAGTAAATATTATTAATGTAATTATATGCCTTATATATTGGAATAGTAGTGGGGTGTCAATATAAGAATTGAAGACATGTCTGGATATACCTGGAAGATATATTAATATGCAATCTTGGGCCAGTGTATGATATCACCATCGCCTTACTATTTAAACTTGGTGGCCTTAACACGGGAAGCACGGATATTGACAAAAATGCTCTTTTCCAACGAATGAGGAAACCAACAAATCGCGCATTTCTTAACCGCATAACAATAAATGTCATCATAGAAGACAAATGGATGGCCATTGAATAGTTCCATGGGATTTGTGAATGGGACCAAGTTAGTTGAAATTACCATTGTACTTACAGGTGAAAGGGGAGAGGCTGAGAACATTCCATTTTAATCCACATTATTTCATGGGTGGAGGATGCAAAGCGTAGCAACTCCTTCACTACCCCTTGTAAAACACCATTTCGTTGCAATCTTGTTGAAGCGTATTGATATTTTACAATTTGAGGTTTTGCAAGCAGTATGCATTCTTGGCATCTACATCGTTGTCAGCATCGGTGTCCATCAAATTTAACCCTGATAATTATCCACATTGCAACAAATAGGAAACAATTTCCATAAGTTAGGAATATGAGATGCTCAATAAAAAATCTAAAGGGACTCATAATTCTTCTAAGAGAGGAAATGATTTAGGCATGATTAAAACATTTTCCATATGGAGGAGAAATTATGTCAAGAGAGACAATATTTCGGGGGCAGATATGATGGAATAAGTATTAACTAGCATGTGTACACTTAATCATTAATAGTAACAAGCCACGAATAACATTTCAATTGCATCTTTCTTTTGTAGCTTAACAGTGTTGTTAACTTTTCAGGTTCGTTGGTAGACAGCTCCTTATGTAATGTGGAAGAAAACTGTAAGAATTTCCTGACGGCCAAAATGAGAAAAGAGGGCTTTCCGCCTATTTTATAAACTTTTATTTTTTATGACTGAATCAGTTTTGATTAGTTGCGTACATTTAGATTGTTAAATAACCAAGAATGAGACATGAATGGAAAGTTGGAAAGAAAAAGGTGGAGACGTTAAACACATGCATGTCCTACACACGTTAGTCATGTGACGTGCATGCCCCACGCCTATCACAAGAATATTCCAGGCAAATGAATTGTTCCTACCTTATAATATTTGTTTTTGCTCCACTTTATCGACTGTAGTTCGCACAAATTATTCATGTAAGTGCTTTAAACTTAAAGGGGCAAATGCAATCAAGGTGTAGATCCTCCTGGGTAGAATGCCACATACTCCCAGCCTGCGTCAAAATGGCTTGTCTTTTGTAGCACTAGGGTGTGCTCCTCTTTTCAGTTTTAAGGTTAAAACAAAATTACAACGAACCTAACACAACCTACAATGAACAAGAAGTGACACTAAAATAATCAAGACATTAAGGATTGTTGACCCTAAGATTATGCAAATTTCTCTTAATCATACACGAGATGTTTTTTACTATATAATATGTCTTCCATCCGTAAGGGGCATCAATCTAAAATCAGTGTAGATTTACAGTAAGCTGAGTTATCTTTATCCTATATTTGCATGCTTGATTGTACTTCTTTAGCTATATTTTCTTGAGTACTTTCATATTTATGTGATCAATAATTTCCTTGCACATATTTGAATTTTATTTTACATGGATAAAGATTTATTCTTCATGTACTCAATTAACCTAATCCAGATGAAGTAGAATCTTTACTGTCCATTCTCAAAAAGGTGAGGTATGGTTTCCTTGCTAGGCTTGCTTTAGTGATGCTAATATTTTATCTATTTCAATTTTTAGTCTTTCATATATTTCCCCTATAATTGAAAGATGCCATTCCTAAGTTCTCAAGTTAATTTGGGATACGTATATGTTGAAGCAATAGATTTCATGTCAGGTCTAAGTGCATCACCATCTACATGACCGAAACCCAATTTTAATTAGCCATATATAACTTCTTCTAAGTTTTTAATTTCCAACATGTCATGAATCCTAAACCCATGTCATTTCCAAAGAAAGTTAACATGATAAAAACGACCAGAAAGATACACGATGATATCATAACTATAAAATAGAGAAAGAGGACCTAGAATGACAATGTTCGATACGGGTGAAAAACATCATCTAATGGCACCATATCTAAGAGAGGGGCTGGAAACTGTTACCATCCGGAGGTATCACATGAATTTATGCATGGTTGCATTGAAGATCATGCTAAGAAGTAAGGATCCTAAATAATGTTAGGTATAGACCCAGTTCGTTGCATAATAAAGAACACTTAATGTCTTTAGGAATGTTTGCTTCCTTTTAATATAGCCATGCTAATTAAATCACATAATTAGAGAAAAGGGTAATTTAATAGAGTTTTTAGATAGGAAAGATGGTTTAATGACTTTCGTCCAGGGTTCAAAATTGAGCCCGTCACAACCCTTCACAAGGCCTCAAACCCGATAGAAAAGGGTAGGTAAAAAATTGCATGTCAAAAAAAAAATCAAAATGTAAAAATCATTTGACAATACAAAAGTGCAAGTTACTTTTAAAATTGTCAAAAGAAGGGCTATGGTGAAAACAAGCCTGTCAACAATTTGTGTGAAATTTTAAATCTTAAAAATATTTTTGGATTACTTCTACAAACAACAATCACCTCCAATTTCCAAGCTCTGCAAATGACTCGTAGATACATTAGACAAGTTCGTATTACTTGAAATTACCAAAAGTTTTAATATAATAAATATACTACTACTATAATACTATTAAGGTCAAATTCCAAGTTTCTAGCAAGTTGATGTCAGCTCAACAGATACTTGAGCACAAATACCTAAAAACCAAATATTTAATATTACCATTTAGGGTTCTATGCCTTTTCTTGGGATTCATTCAAATGAAATATCTACCACTTTCTACTTTTTCTATTATTTTTTGTTGCAGGAGCCACCTTAAAGGCATAGAACAAAGCTAGGATAAACTTGCACACAATTATTTGTGCACTTGGGAGCTTTCACAACATGATTTGGAACATATCCAACGTGTAGAGTGACCACTAGTTTGGATATGGGCTGAGATGGATATCTGAGGTCGGGGAAGAGCTTTCAGAGAAAAGTGTTGAATTAATCTCAAAGAGTGGCTTCAATTTGTGACTCGCAATGTAGGGTGTCGAGAAGGCTCTATTGGAGCCATGTTGGTTCCAAAGGGTGGGATGAGCTTGCAATGGTCTTGAATCCAGATTTCCTAGATCAATTTGAGCTCGATATGTAGACAAGCCATGGGCCAAGATGATTGGATTAGCTTATTTGTATGCAATGGAGAAGGATATCGAGGGAAAAATGTAGATGGGGTAGATTGCTTTCAAGCTAAAAAAAAGGTTGAGTCACTTGAAGGAGCTCACCCATTATGACCCTTGCAAATAAGAACCAAGCTAAGTGTCGAGTTGCTTCCTAATGCAAAGATTGATTAGACCTATTCAAGATGGAAGAATGCAGGAAGATGAGAGGAGCTCATTTTAGAGGAGGAGAATAGGTAGAGATAATCTTCTTCATCCATTGAAAGCAACCCTCCAATTCATCATTGGTATCTTCTCTCTAACTTTGTTTAATAGTAGTGATGTGGAGGCCAACAAGAATTTTATATTTACGTTTTTGCTCAAGACAATTTTGCTCAACTAATATGCCTAAGGAGTTGAGGAAGAGGTTGTGAATAGATTTAGGGAGGATTACAAAGGTGTGTGTGTGTTGAATGGAGTATTCTAATTTGGTAAATAATCATTTCTGTGTAGTATATCAAATGCATATTGTGCATGAGGTGAAACTCTTGGATCTAAAATCAACCAAGAATATTTAGATGTATATATCAGTGACATGGTTAGTGTGGGCGTTTCAATGTATAGATGCACATTTTGTTTAATTTAATTGAATTTTTTTAATTTAATACATTTTACTAGTTAAAATTTACATGCGTTTTAATTTTAGTGGTTAAAATACGAATGATTTTTTTATTGAAGTGGTAAGAATCCAAATCGGTTTTAATTTTAGCACTAGCATCCAATTAGAAGTTAAAGTTTTTTATTTTATTATTTACAAGTTTTCTTAATGATTTTGATAAGAGATCCTAGTGTCCCAACATTCCAGTTTGATTGATATTTATGTGTTTAGTGATTTGTGTGTCTTCTTATCTCATTTCAATTGTTTGTTTATGTATTTATTTATTAAATCTATGTAATTCTTATTTTAGTTATGATGGTTTTTAAGAACTTACAATATTACAAATTTGGGCTTTCTTCATATCGTAATTTGATTATTTTGCTAGTTTGAATGTAGCTTAATTTTACATACATATGATCATTTGTTTGGATTACTGAATTTTCCCTTTTTTATTTAAGATGCCAATCAACTGGTGATTTTGAAAAAAAAATATATCTCATTTTAAAAAAAATTATTCTTAATTTTTATGACGATTCGACATGTATACTTGATTTATTCTTGTCATATGAAGTGTAAAATATTCATACTACTTTTCATCATGGAAGGAAAGTCAATTCGTAATAAATTTTTGAAAGATATATTGGAAAGTGAAATATGTACAAAAATCAACTCACAATAAAATTTTGAAAGATATATTAGTGAGGAAATGATAGCCCAGTTTTTTTCTTAAGGAAAAAACAAAAAACTTCCCAATCATGTTTAAAGAGTAGTACATAAATATCTTGATTTTGATGAAAACAAGACCACAATCTTTAACATCCAATCACATTTCAAATAAGTTATGAAATAAAATAATTTAAAAACTATTGAACTAAAACATTAATTAAATCGCAGTACTTTTGTGCTTTTATTTAAAGCATGGCTGAATCATGTATAGTGCATTTGGCAGGATTTAAATAATAGAAATATTGTATTAAATAAAACTGGATGGGATTGTCGTGACTTCTCACTTTGACTTAATTTTATTTTATTTATTTATTTTTGGTGGGATAATTTGGAGAGATTAGGGAATACAAAGCCATTAGGAGTTTTTGAAGAGTGAAATTTGAATATTAATTCATTTATTTTGAATTTTTTAAATAATTATATTTAAGTTGTATTAATTTAATATATTACATTAATGTAGAGAGGGTTTTTTTAATTATTGGTAGGTATTTTACAATAACAATTATGAGTGATATTTAATACCCTGATTGTGTTTTTTTTTAATTACTTATATTAAATTTGACATTTGTTGGACTGTCATGTATGATGATTTTTGTTTAAAATAAAATAAAATTGTATCTTATATTTACCAATAATAAAATATTATAATTATTCATGAAAAAAGGCAGGGGGTATAGAAGCACGCCTCAGTCTAACCCAACCTAAAGGGACATGAAACAAAAAAGTATGAGCTTGCAAGCAACAAACCATTTACATGATCACACTATAAAACAAGAACAAAAAGAATTAGACCACAATTACTGAGAGCGCCAAAGGGAGAGGATCTCTATGGTTGGGCTTCCCCACCCACTAGAAGGACCTGCCCGTCGAGAATGAGCTTCCACCCAGTGGCAATGGCTTAGTGCCTTTCCTCTGTTCTTTAGATATATTTGGCCAGTGTCAACTGAGGAAACTTGCTGGTCATTGGTGGAGGGGAAGAGGATTTTTTCCAATGAGAGGTCAATAATATGTAGTAATATCTTGACTATATGGTTTGTGGCCCTTTTTTTTATCACTAAAGAATGGGAAATATGAAGAAAATATACTAAAATTATTAACAATGTTATGTGCATAAAATGTAAGATAACAGCCTTGAGATTGATATCTATCACCATTTTTCAAATAGATTTATTCAAAATATTTGTACTAATATTTATGGGATTATAGAAGCAATTTTAAGGTGGTGAGATATGTATTAAGATACAATTGTAAGAGGTATATCTGATTTGGGTAATAGTAAGGCATGTACCTAATAGCAATTGTATATAATATTTAATTTTTTGAGATTATGAAGCTACACAATCAATCATTCTATTAATATGAGGGCCATTTTTATTGCCACTGTCATCTTAATATAACAATCATGATATATTAAGATTTATATGTTACCCCAACCAACCAACCAAAACAAAATTAATTTTTGGAGTGTATAATTATTTTTTAAAATCATAGAAACAAATTCCAAAATACACTGAAAAAATATATTGCATTGACTGATAAAACATATAAATAGAACCATACCCGACACCATATAGTATGGGGTATTATACTACAACTTCCCTGAATTGTACATGGCCATATTCACATACTATCATACATGACCGCTAAATCCTCTGTACAATATTAATAATGTGCCTACATTTTTTTTTTTTCGCAAGAAGTGGAAATGGAATCTAGGATGAACATTTAAACTGAAAAATGGGTATGTGGCTCAAATCTGATATCAATTGAAGATCACACAAACCCATTTTTCGCTGTTGTCTGGTGTAGTGCTTGTGCTCCTCCATTTTTCCTGAACAGAAATGGGCTAACGGGCATATACATAACTTAATCAAGGATGAACATCTAAACTGAAAATTGAGTATGTGACTCAAATCTTATATCAATTGAAGATCACACAAACCCATTTTCATTGTTGTCTGGTGTAGTGCTTGTGCTCCACTTTTCCTGAACAGAAATGGGTGAACTGGCATACACATAACTCAATCTAGGATGAACATCTAAACTGAAAATTGGGTATGTGGCTCAAATCTTATATCAATTGAAGATCACACAAACCCATTTTCACTGTTGTCTGGTGTAGTACTTGTGCTCCTCCATTTTTCCTGAACAGAAGTGGGCGAACCAGCAGACACATAACTTAATAATTTCTTATTCTCTTGGACACCATCAAAAGAATTATATGAACCAGACCTTTTTCAGCACACCCACCATATCCAAACTGTTTAATTTCCTAAAGCTGAGCAACCACTTCCATCATATTAGGTTTGTCATCTTTTTCAGCAGCAAGGCACCTGAAAGCCAATTCAGTAACCCTGCAAACCATGTCCTTCACCACAGGCTTAACATCGATCTCCAAATTTTGGATCCACAAGCTCCTCCAAATACCCCACACTGAATCGTAGATACAACTAAATTAGCAAGTCCAATGTCCCTGTTATTCCTGGTTATATCCACGGCCTTCTTAGCAGAAATCAGCTCAGCCAAAACCACTCCAAAGCTGTACACATCGCTTTTGTCGGTAAGCCTGTAGCAAATATGATAATCAGGATCAACATAACCAGGCGTACCCTAAGGGCCTGTTGAAATATGAGAAACTTCCAGAGGCACCAGCCTGGAAAGCCCAAAATCCGCCACTTTGGCTCTGAAATTCTGGTCTAACAGGATATTGGAGGACTTCACATCTCTATGTAAAATTGGGGGTTTTATGGAGAAATGAAGATATGCCAAGGCTTGAGCAGTTTCTAGGGCTATATCTTAGGCGGGTTTCCCATTTCAATTTTTTTGCTGCTTTAGTTTCTCCGTGCAGATGGTCTGCTAAAGTCCCATTCGAGGCATAGTCATAAACCAGAAGCAGTTCTGTGCGATACCGGCAATACCCAATTAAATGAACAAGGTTAGGATGGTTTAAGGAAGAGAGAATTTCTACTTCGTTGGAAAATTGCTGGACCCTTTTGGAATTGTCGTGGAAAAGTTTTTTCACTGCAGCTAATCGTCCGTCCCAGAGTTTACCCAGATACACAGAAGCAAACCCTCCGCCACCTATTTCTCTTTTCACATTGAAGTTGTCGGTCGCATGTTCGAGTTCTTTTGTAGCTGAAAATTTGCAGAGAACCCCGAGGAGTGCCCAGTTCACTGTACTTGTCATTAAAACTGTTTTTAGCTTGTGTTTAGAGGGGGTATCTTTTTTACAACACAGAAATAAGGCTATACATGCGGCGCTTATAAGTGGATCCAACTCCCAGCCTGCGCTGCCAAGCAATCCCAAGAAAGTTACTAAAGAACACAATAAAATGAAACAAATCTAAACTTTTTATTACTGTTGAATATTCTACAGGATCAGCGAAAAAAATTAGCATTTGTTATTGCAGACTTTTACAGTTTAATTGAAGAACCAACTAACCATTGGTTACTAAGGAATTGAGGGGTAGCTACTTTCATAGGGCTATCCTTACTCTTATGGTCCTATGAAACAGGAGCTCCTCAAAATATCTCAGTAGTTGATAATGAGAAACTCTAAAGTATTTTAGAACTCAATGGTATTATGTTTTTCCCAAATGTCTTCAATATTATTTTTTAGATTTTTTTACAGCTGAATGGTTCAAATTTTGACTTTTAAACCCAAACCCTATTGTATCAGACACTCCTAACCTTTTGCTCAATAGGGTATCAATTATTCAAATGCATGACACCTTGTAGAGACCTGTTAAAATATGGGGTCTTACATAATGGACCCTGTTGCTCGCAAAAATAAAAGAGCATAAGTCCTTCCATAGGACTCGCCCTTAATTCACCTATAGATTGAAATCAACACCAAAGATCGTATCTTCAGAGGAATGGACTTGCACCCACTTGGTTTCTTATTTGGAATTTCAAGAGGAATTGATTCAATTGCAGAACTTTTTTATAAACTCAGCGTTCTCCTCTATTGGGATTTTAACCTTCATTTGATGACTTATAGAATTTAAGTTATCATAAAATTGCATTACTAAGTTCTATTTCTTGATAAATGTTTATACCAGTTTGATATGAAGGTGTAGATCTATGGCATTGAATTAACACAAATCACTCAAAAAATCACAGTTTCCATGACCTGCTGATTGCACTTCATAATTGTACTTATTTTAAATGCAAACTGGTAAAATTATTCAAATCTCCATGCCCTTTGAAAATGGTACTACCTCTTTCTTTGCTTACATGAGATACTGCAACGTGTGCGTGTGCCTTTCATCCTAAATTTTTGGTTGCTAAAATCATTGCAATTCATTGCCTTAAAAATGAAAAAAAAAAAATGGGTCTAAATCATTAGGAGCCCAATAGGGTGGCAAATCATGGCAAATCGGCAAGCATAGACGTTCTTCGTGTTATGATTTCAGTTTCTACTGTTTGATTGGAAAGTTAACCTGAACCTAAGTTGATTATGAGAAACTTTTTATGGTCACAAATTTTTTTGTTGAGATACTTCTGTTTCATGAGCTGTAGTAAATGGTGGGCTAACAATGTTAGCCAAGTCTAAATTTTCTTGCCACTCGGAGTAGCACAAGCACTAGTATTTTCTCTTAGATCGTGAGGTGGTTGATTCTTCAGACAAAGCTACCAAGGATAGTGGACACAGGATGGAATTACTAACATGTTGTGAGGATCAGTCTCTGACACCTGTATTTACTAGTGAGGGATGAAGAATTCACCCAAGTTAGGAAAATGGATTTTACCCATAATTCCTGCGTGGAATTGTGCCTCAAGATGAGCACGGGAGATAGCACCGATTAGTCAGCGTATGGGATAACTCTGCAGGATCAAATGCTTCTAGCAAAAAACAGAAGTAACGGAACCACATCCAAAAATTGAAGGCAACCGATGAGCTGAGTCAATGGAATGCAAAATTTTCTGCAAATGTCACAAGTAAGGATCACCGTAGCAGAATGAACAAACACCGAGGCGTTGAACCCACAAATGCCCTGAAAAGCTTCACAGCTGTAGGAATTTTTGAAATGTGATCAGTTTCATTCCACTCTATTTCAAAGCCTTGAGAAGAACTAGGGGTCAACATGATGGGTAAAAACACAGAGTTGAATCCCAGGAATAATAATGAATTAGGGGTAGTTGTAATGGGATCACAAAATAAAACCACGAAGTAGTCCAACTAATGCAAGATCCAATAGGAGCATGTGTAGGCGAAATTTGTCGATGGGCACCCCAGTTGATTCAAAGAGTTAAATTTAGAGGTATGTTGAAGAAACCACTGTAAAAGGAGAGGCACTCAACTATTGACAAGAAATAACGAAGGCCACATCATTTGAGTCAATAAATCCATTGTTAAAAACTGAAATTTTGCTATGCTGTGATAAAACTCTGTAGTTTACACCAGCTTGGTTGTGAGGTCAGTGGTTGGTTTCTGAGATGCAGGAATCTGAAAATCAGGGTGACCGCAGCCTGATTGATAAACCGAATGGGTTATGAGATCTGAGTAAAGATACCACATGAACTTGTGGCAAACATGATAAGTTCACTGAAGAAACATGCATGGGACCTAGGGGGGCACAGTGACACTTAAGAAATACATGAACAAGAATTTTTTGCCCAAATCAATGTACAAAAATGCATGACAAAGATAATTTCTGAAACACTGCTGAATTTTGTTATCAGGATTAGAAGCCGGATTGCAAAATATGCCTAGGAGTGCACGGATCCCAAGATCTACTCTAATATCCTTAAAGAGGGTTTGAATTATATTTGCAAACGCAAATTCAGTGTTAAATGTTTTCAAAGCTTGTGTCATGGATGTGTGAAATCGTTTAGTTGAAGAGGTCTCGAGGGATCGAGTTAAAGGTTGATACAAAAGTGATATGCAAAGATTTGACAAACAAGAAGACCTAAGTTTTATGTTATAATAATGATGGTCAAACTGATTGATCTCCAACGGCCTCCATTTATGTCAGAGTTAGTTGTTAAAGTAGTGGCACTTGTGCTTCGAATCAGGTAAATGTTACGTCAATAGTTAAAAATGAGGGTTGTGTACAGTTCCTGAAGCAATTTGAATATGTATCCCAATGACTCATATGTCACTGACATGGGTAAGCAAGGTAACATGAGGACCCCTACAGAATATGTGGAAACAATGATCTAACATAAGCTGAAGAGGAATCCGACTTCAGAAGCATGCCACAAACATGAATCCCTCAACCAATCGACTATAGTGAGAGGCATTTCCATGTGCCTTTGCCTCTATCTAACATAATGCTCGTAAATATAGTCAGAGGGAAACAATTTCATACTAGCTAGATTCTTTATGACTTAATGCATATTTTTAGAGTCAATGAGAATTAATTCCAAGGTAGCATCATGGGCCCGACCCCAACTATGTTCATCCATAGCTTTATCTAAATTCATTCATAGTTCAAGCTACAATGATAAAAATTTGGGGTTACAATCCTATTGGTATCACGATAATAAAATGGCCACCTCACATTTTCTATGTTTCACCAAATTATAAAGTCAATACATGTTCCCAAGCACAATGACCATGTCAAATATCATTGAAACATACTTGTGTTGGGGTTAGCACATATGATTGTACAGATATATTAATCAGATCTAAAGCATACAAGCAATCAATCAATACCAAAAGATGAAATAAACAAGAAGAAATAATACACAAGATTTAATGTGGTTCACCCAGTGTGGGCTACGTCCACCAAGAAACAACCAATATTATTATCATCTTTACAGAAGAAATACAATGAATATTTGCAATCTTCCACACCTTCTTAGGATGTCATGTACTTTTTTCTCACAAAGCTCTCAAACTTCTCTCTAAAGGAAACTTCTACAATTAACTAATGAATTCTTCTCTTCTAACCCTGACTTTATGCTTATATATGCATCCAAACAATCTTAGGGTGACTTTAGCTATGCAACTACAACCATTAGATTCACTTTAAAACTAAAGATAGATCTAATTCCCACAACTTAATTATAGTAGTCACGCACAAGTAACTAGCATGTCGGTTAGCCCTAACCATACTGGTTGACCAATCCTTGTCAGCTGACCTTGATATCGGTCCCTCATAACCGATGCTCGGTTACTGTGTTTTCCAGCAAGTTATTGTAAAATTTGCTAAGTGAAGCAATTAAGCTCCACAACTCAACAATCTCCCACTTGGAGATAAATTGCTGCACTGTATACATGTACAACTCCATCCTTGATCCTTTCCTTGGCATGTTTCTCCCTCTTCAAGTCTCAAACTCGAAGACCAACAAAAGTGGATTGTAGTTCCAACTTCTCCTTTGCCAACGGCTTCATTAGCATATCTACAGGGTTCTTATTTATATGAATTTTCTCCAACTTCAGCTTCCCATCCTCCAATACCTGTCGTATGAAGTGATACCTCAACTGAATGTGTTTCATTCTAGAATGAAACACTGAGTTCTTTGCCAAATGAATTACACTTTGACTATCATTGTACAATTTGCAATCCTCTTGCTCCTTTCCCAAATCTTCCATGAACATGCTCATCCATATCATCTCCTTGCTAGCTTATGTAGCTGCAACATACTCAACCTCTGTAGTAGACAAAGCCACAACCTTCTGCAATCTAGAAATCTAGCTAACTGTTGTTCCACCTACTGTGAAAACATATCCAATGGTGCTCCTCCTGCCATCCAAATCTCCAGCAATATCTGAATCAACATAGCCACGTAAAGAAGTATCTGACCCTCCATAACATAACTGCATGTCAAATGTCTCTCTCAAATACTAGAGAATCCATTGGAGTTATTTCCAATGCTCTTTACCTGGATTAGCCATAAATCTACTCACAACTCCCACTGCCTATGCAATGTCTGGTCTGGTACAAACCATAACATACATCAAACTCCCAATTGTTGAAGCATACAAAAATTGTGTCATGTATTCAACCTCCTCGTGTAATGTAGGACACTGATCTTTTCTCAATTTGAAGTGTCCAACCATAGGTGTACTTACAGGTTTTGAATTTTGCATCTTAAACCTTTCTAACACCTTGTTGATATAATGCCTCCTGAGACAAATACAACTTCATTTTTTTCCTGTCTCTGTGAATTTGCATGCCAAGGATTTTCTTTATAGCTCCCAAATCCTTCATTGCAAATGTGTGAGCTAGCTTTTCTTTAAGCTCACCAATGTCCTGCATACTAGATCCTGCAATAAGCATATCATCAACATACAGTAATAAAATAATATAGCTCCCATTTTCAAGCCATCTTGAAATAAACACAATGGTTAGATTCACATCTCAAATAACCATGCTCATGCATGAAACTATCAAACCTCATATACCATTGCCTTGGAGCTTGCTTGAGCCCATATAGGCTCTTTTTCAATTTGCACACAAATTTCTCCTTACCCTTGACTTCATACCCAAGTGGTTGATTCATATAAATATTTTCCTCCAAATCACCATGAAGGAATGATATCTTGACATCAAATTTCTCTAAATGAAAATCCTGTTTACTGCAACTAAACTCAATACAATACGAATATAAGTCATCTTAATAATAGGAGAAAATATTTCACCAAATTCAATACCTGCTTTCTGTGCAAATCCCTTTACTACAAGCCTTTCCTTGTACTTCTTCAGTCCACCCTCTTCTTCCTTGATCCTGTAACCCACTTGTTCTGCAATGTCTTTTACATGCTGGCAACTTGACCAAATCCCATGTCTGGTTCTTGTTCCAAGGAGTCCATCTCCTCATTCATGCCATGCTCCCACTACGTGTGGGTTTATCCTACATTGCTTCTTCAAAGCTTTCTGGTTCACCACTATCAGTCAATAATAAATAAGACAAGGAAGGTGAAAATCTTTCTGGAGGTCTACTTACCCTTTGTGACCTTCTCACTGAGATTTGGGGTCTGAGGCTCATTCTACTGCATCCTGCACATTTGTATCTACTTCTGACAGTGACTGACGCCGGTCACCTTAACCGATGTTGGTTCTTTACTAACCGATGTCAATTTGTCTCTTTTGTAACCATCACCTTTGTACAGGCTTCTTCAGATGTCGACAGGGGTCAACCGATACCGGTTACTGTGTAAGCCTATGTAGGTGTTAATTTTAAATCCAAGAATACATTTTCATCCACAAATGTCTCCAACCTGGATCATTTTGGGTACCAAAACTTGATCCATGTACATTCTCTTTTCATTCCAATAATGTCATGACTCCTAATTATCATAGAACCTTCTAAATCCCAAAACCAGAATCCAAAATCACCAGAGCCATAACCAATGAAAGTACATCTTTTGGATTTTTCATCCAATTTATTTCTATTTTCCTTATCAATATGCACAAAAGCTTCTGAGCCAAATACTCTAAGAAAAGAAAGATCTACCTCTTTTCCAGTCTGAGCTTCTTCTGGTATTCCACCATCCAGTGACTTGAAGGCCCATGGTTAATCAAATAAACCATTGTATCTACTGCTTCTACCCAAAACTTCAAATCCAAGACATGTATCCTCATGCTTTTAGCATGTTCCATGATTTTCATGTTCATTCTCTCTGCAACACCATTCTCTTGTGGTGTTCTAGGAACCATCTTTTCTCTACGTATTCCATTCACTGAACAATAATCATTGAAAATCCTTGCTACAATACTCACCACCATTGTCAGATCTAAGGCACTTTAATTTTAATTTGATTCATTTTCCACAAGGGCTTTCCATCTTTTACAAGTTCCAAAAACATTAGATTTACGATTAATACAATAAACCCATACCTTTCTTGTGGCATCATCAATGAAAGTAACATAATATTGGGATCCTCCATGAGAAGCTACTGGGGTTGGTCCCCACACATCTGAGTGTACAAGCTCTGTTATGTTTATGGAGCTTGTTTTCATGTTAGAGTTTGGTACACCTTCCATGTGTTACACTCGGATATTTTTACAGCGGTCCCGCTCACCGGTGAGCGGGTCAAGGGGGTTCGGGGGGGTGAAGCCCCCGAAGGGGCTTGGGGGTGAAATTTTCATGGGTGGTTTATTAACCCATGGGTAATGGGTAACCGTTATGGGCTGTTTTTGGGCCCATGGTTTTTCGGTACCCATTGTTTTGTAAAACCGCCTCTTCAGGCTACCTATTGATGTACTTATAAATAGATGGACATACAATAGGATTTATATGAGTGTGTTTTGTGAAGGTGAATAGTGTGTGTGAATTCAAGTGTGAATTCGGGAGGGTTTGTTGAGCGCAGCTCCAAACAAGATCTGATTATTGTAATTGTGAAGACTGTTGGCTTGTAATAAAATCTGAGCAAGTGTTCTTGGTGGATGTAGCCCACATTGGGTGAACCACGTTAAATATTGTCTTCGTGTTGTGCATATTTCATTTCTGTAATTCTATTCATACTTCTTATTATTGTGATTTTTGAGGAATTATTCCGCATTAGATATTATTAATTCCTAACAATTGGTATCAGAGCCTGGTTTGGTTTGCTGAAGTGTTGAATCGCAGGGAAAGTTTTTAGCTTGAGTGGGAGCTATGGCAGATGATGGAAGATCTAGGGTTGATAAATTCAATGGGTAGAATTTCAGTCTTTGGAAGATGCAGATGGAAGATTACCTTTATCAGAAGGATCTTTATACTCCATTGTCTGAGAAGGTGAACAAACCCTCGAGCATGACAGATGCGGAATGGGATTTGCTGGATAGGAAGGCACTTGGGACAATCCGGTTGTGTCTTGCATCTTCGGTATTATTTAATGTTTCAAAGGAAAAGACTACAAAAGATCTAATGGATGCATTAGGGAAGTTGTATGAAAAACCCTCTGCCTCTAACAAGATATTTTTAATGAAAAAGTTGTTTAATATGAAGATGTCTGAGAATAGTTCAGTAGCAGATCATTTAAATGATTTCAATACGGTTGTGAATATGCTAGCTTTGGTTACAATAGAATTTGATGAAGAAGTTAGGGCTTTATTAATTCTGTGCTCTTTACCTGAAAGTTGGAATAGCCTGGTAATGGCGGTAAGCAACTCGGTTCCAGCTAACTCAAAGTTGAAGTTTGAGGATGTTGTAGGGGTGATTCTAAGTGAGGAAATGTGAAGAAAAAGCTCTGGGGAATCTTCTACTTCAGGGAATGCTTTGACAGTGGAAACTAGAGGGAGACAGAAGAATAGAGGAAACCGTGGAAAATCGAAAGATCGGGCAAGGTCAAAATCCAAGAGCAAGATTGTATGTTGGAATTGTGGAAAGTCTGGGCATGCAAAGAAGGACTGTTGGGAGCTTCGGGATAAGAAGAAACAACAGGAAGAAAACAAGGAGGAAAATGTGGCATCGGGTAATGTATGCCAGGATGCTTTGATTCTTTCTTTGCATAATATTACTGAATCTTGGGTTTTAGATTCAGGGGCTTCTTTTCATGCTACTCCACATAGGCATTATTTTGTTGATTATGTTCAAGGGGATTTTGGGCATGTTTTTCTTGGTGATGATGAGCCTTGCAGTATAGTTGGAAAAGGTTCTGTTCAGGTTAAGATGCAGAATGGGAATACATGGCTATTGAAGGATGTCAGACATGTGCCTACATTAAGGAGAAATTTGATATCGGCGGGGCAATTGGGAAGTGATGGTTGTACTGTGATATTTACAGCTGACTCTTGGAAGGTTACCAAGGGTGCTCTTGTGGTGGCAAGAGGTAAGAAGGTTGGAACCTTGTATTTATCCACTGATAGTACTAATGATTGTAATCTTGTGGCTTCAGATGCAGATACAACATTATGGCACTATAGGCTCGGTCATATGAGCCATAAGGGCATGGACATCATAAAGAAGAATTTTCCTGGATATACAGAAACAGGTTTGGATTTATGTGAGAACTGCATATATGGGAAACAGAAGCGAGTAAGGTTTCTCAAGGTTGGACCTACGAAGAAAGAGAGTAAGTTAGAGCTGGTACATTCTGATGTGTGGGGGCCAGCTCAGGTATCATCTCTTGGGGGTTCAAGTTATTATGTTACTTTTATTGATGATGCAACAAGGAAAGTTTGGGTTTATTGTATTAGAAACAAATCTGATGTATTTGATACTTTTGTTAAATGGAAAGCCTTGGTAGAGAATGAAACAGGTCTTAAGTTAAAATGTCTCAGGTCAGATAATGGAGGGGAGTATTGCAACAATGAATTTGATGATTATTGTTCTAAGAATGGAATCCGCAGGCAAAAGACGGTTCCAGGAACCCCGCAACAGAATGGGGTGTCAGAAAGGATGAACAGAACAATAATGGAACGTGCTAGGAGCATGAGGATACATGCAAGACTGCCTCTTTATTTTTGGGCAGAAGCGGTGAGCACAGCTGTGTACTTGATAAACAGAGGACCCTCAAGTGCCTTGGATGGAGGCATACCTGAGGAGGCTTGGTACGATAAGAAAGTCGATTACTCATTTCTTAGAGTCTTTGGATGTGAGGTGTTTGTTCATATTGACAAGGATGATAGGACCAAGCTAGAGGCTAAATCAGAAAAATGCACTTTTATTGGTTATGGTGGTGATGACTTTGGATTTAAATGTTGGAGTATTAAGGACAAGAAAATCATTCGGTCTAGGGATGTGGTCTTTAATGAGAAAGTCATGTATAAGCAACAGTTGCAGGAAAACAGGGAAGAATCCAAGAAAGAATATGCAGTGGTAGAGGATCTTTCCGATGGGATAGTGACCCATGAATCAGTTCAGGAACCTACTCAACAGGAACCCCAAACTCCTACAGTGAGGAGGTCTTCTAGGGTAAGAAAAGAACCTGAACATTTTTCTCCTTCTCTTTATTATTTATTACTCACTGATAGTGGAGAGCCAGAGAGCTTTGATGAAGCAATGCAGGTAGATGCCAGTAAGAAGTGGGAGCAAGCCATGGATGAGGAGCATAAGTCTCTCATGGAGAACCAGACTTGGGATTTGGTGAAGCTACCGGAAGGCAAAAGAGCATTGCAGAACAAGTGGGTGTACAGAGTTAAAGATGAAGAAGGAGGAAAGAAAAGATATAAGGCCCGGTTGGTGGTCAAGGGGTTTGCACAGAAACAAGGTATAGATTTTGATGAGATTTTTTCTCCTGTAGTAAAAATGACTTCTATCAGAACTGTTCTTGGAATAGTGGCAGCAGAAGACTTGCACTTAGAACAGTTAGATGTAAAGACTGCATTTCTCCATGGTGATTTGGAGGAGGAGCTATATATGCAGCAGCCAGAAGGATATGAAGTCAAAGGTAAAGAGGAGATGGTGTGCAAACTGAAGAAGAGCTTGTATGGCCTGAAACAAGCTCCACGTCAATGGTATAAGAAGTTTGATAGCTTCATGATGGAGCAAGGTTATATTAGATGTCATTCTGACCATTGCGTGTATACAAAGAAATTTGAGGATGGAAGTTATATTATCCTGTGTTTGTATGTTGATGACATGTTGGTTGCAGGTAAAAACATGCAGGAAATAAAAGTACTCAAGAAACAACTAAGTGAATCCTTTGATATGAAGGATTTGGGGGTAGCCAGACAAATCCTTGGTATGAGGATAACTCGGGATAGGAAGGAACGAAAGCTGACTTTATCTCAGGAAGAGTACATTAAGAAGGTATTGGATAGGTTTAACATGCAGGATGCTAAACCGGTTGGGACTCCTTTGGCAGGCCATTTTAAGTTATCAAAGGAGCAGTGTCCCAAGACAGAGCAGGAAAGAAACCAGATGTCCAAGGTACCTTACTCATCAGCAGGTTGGCAGTTTGATGTATGCTATGGTGTGCACTAGGCCTGATATTGCCCATGCAGTGGGAGCTGTGAGTAGATTTATGAGTGATCCAGGTAAAGAGCATTGGCAAGCAGTAAAGTGGATCCTTCGGTATTTGAGAGGGACCATGGGGACAGTTTTGTGCTACAGTGGATCAGACACCACATTACGTGGTTATGTAGATTCAGACATGGCTGGAGATGTAGACAGCAGGAGGAGCACGACAGGTTATATTTACACTGTAGGTGGGACAACAGTGAGCTGGATTTCACGACTACAGAAGCTGGTGGCTTTGTCAACCACGGAGGCTAAGTATGTTGCTGCCACAGAGGCAAGCAAAGAGATGATTTGGTTACAACAATTGCTTGAGGAGTTGGGGCATAAGCAAGAGGAATGTAAGCTGCATAGTGATAGTCAGAGTGCTATACACCTAGCTAAGAACTTTGCTTTCCACTCCAGGACGAAGCATATACAGTTGAGATATCACTTCATCAGGACAGCTTTGGAGGAAGATAAGTTGAAGTTGGAGAAGATTCATACCAGTCAGAATCCTGTAGACATGATGACCAAGGTGGTCACAAGGGATAAACTAAAGCTATGTTCAGCTTTGGTTGGCCTTCGCGGATGACAGTGAAGGGTTGAGAAGCTTGCTCAGTGGAAATCAGTCTCCAAGTGGGAGATTGTTATGTTTATGGAGCATGTTTTCATGTTAGAGTTTGGTACACCTTCCATGTGTTACACTCAGATATTTTTACGGCGGTCCCACTCACCGGTGAGTGGGTCAAGGGGGTTCGGGGGGGTGAAGCCCCCGAAGCAAATTTTCATGGGTGGTTTATTAACCCATGGGTAATGGGTAACCGTTATGGGCTGTTTTTGGGCCCATGGTTTTTCGGTACCCATTGTTTTGTAAAACCGCCTCTTCGGCTACCTATTGATGTACTTATAAATAGATGGACATACAATAGGATTTATATGAGTGTGTTTTGTGAAGGTGAATAGTGTGTGTGAATTCAAGTGTGAATTCGGGAGGGTTTGTTGAGCGCAGCTCCAAACAAGATCTGATTATTGTAATTGTGAAGACTGTTGGCTTGTAATAAAATCTGAGCAAGTGTTCTTGGTGGATGTAGCCCACATTGGGTGAACCATGTTAAATATTGTCTTCGTGTTGTGCATATTTCATTTCTGTAATTCTATTCATACTTCTTATTATTGCAATTCTGAGGAATTATTCCGCATTAGATATCTTCTGCTTTCCAAAAATACAATGCTCACAGAAATCAAGATCTACACGTTTCAGACCTGATAACTTACCCTTTTCCTTTAAGATCTGCATTCCCTTTTCACTCATATGGCCTAGCCGATTGTGCCACATGCTTGTATCCGTAAATTGAAGTAGATAGAATAGAAAAGGAATCAGTAATACATGTAGATAAATACAAATGATTCTACCTTCTTGCCTCTTGCTACAATAAGAGATCCCTTGGTAACTTTCCAAGATTCGACTGTGAGTGTAACCATGCAATCAGTTTCAAATAATTATCTTGTAGAAATTAGATTTCTTTTGAGGCTTGGAACATGCCTCACATATTTCAATATCCATGTGCTTCCATTCTGCAATTTAAGATGAACTTCACCTTTACCAGTAATATTACATGGTTCATCATCTCCTAGATAAACATGCCCAAAATTACCCTGTACATAATTTCTGAAATAACCCTTATTATTGCATGGAAAGAAGCTCTTGAATCTAAAACCCATGACTCAATTTTATTATCCAAGGAGATAATTAGGGAATCTTGCATTACCTTTTTTGCAGCAACATTTGCCTCTTTACCTTTCTCTGGTACATTCTCTTTGTTTTCCTTGAACCAACAATCCTTCTTTGCATGTCCTTTCTTTCCACAATTCCAGCAGGTTATTCCTCTACCTCTAGATTTAGATCTACCATTCTTAGACTTTGATTTCCCATTATTCTTTCTCTTGGATCTCTCCTTCTGCCTTCCCCTACTTTCTACATTCAAAGCATTCCCAGATGATGATTCTCCTGTACTTTTCCTACGTATTTATTCATTCAGGATTATACTAACCACATCATCAAAATTTAAAACATTAGTAGTAGACATTGTATTACTAACAACCATTACCAAGTTATCCCAACTATCTGGAAAGAGCATAATAATAAAAGTTCTTTTACTTCATCCTCAAATGGAATACTAACTGATTTTAATTGATTTACAATAGATTGGAAATCATTCAAATGACTTGATGTAGATCCACCTTCTTGCATCTTTAAATTAAACAATTTTTTCATCAAATAAAATTTATTTGAAGCACTAGGTTTTTCATATAGATTTGCTAAAGATTTCATCAACTCTACCATAGATCATGCTTCGGTAATATTCAAAGCCACATATGCTGTCAAACTCAATCTTATAGATCCCAGAGCCTTTCTATCAAGAATTTTCCATTCTTCATCAGTCATCTTTGCAGGTATGTACTTTCTCATCCAACGGTAAGTATAAATCTTTCTGATACAAATAATCCTCCACCTGCATCTTCCATAATTGATAATCATGGTCGTCAAATTTCTCTACTCTAAATTTGATTTCTTCTCCCATTGCTTTGCTCCCACTCAATCAGAAATCCCTCTATGAGTAAATTTGTCAACACACACAACCCTCAAACAAAGAAGCTCTGATACCAGTTGGGTACAAATTATACAGATAATTAAGATCTAAGCATATAAGCAATCAATACAAAAATAAACAAGAAGAAACAATACACAAAATTTAACGTGGTTCACCCAGTGTGGGTTACATTCACCAAGAAACAACCAATTTATTATCACAAAGGAAATATAATGAAGATTTGCAATCTGCCACACCTTCTTAGATGTCCTGTACTTTTTTCTTTACAAATTTCTCTTTTTCTCTCTAAAGGAAATTTCTCTTTTTCTCTCTGAAGGAAACTTCTCTAGTGGCACTTGCATCAAAAGGAGGTATAATGTTACGTCAATAGTTAAATATGAGGGTTTGTAGAGTCATTGAAGCAATTTGAAGATGTAGTGAAGAAGTATGTTTGAGATGGGTAGAAGGTACATAAGGTTTATGGAGTTGTGGAAACAATTTTAAAATGCGTTGAAGAGGCATATCCGACCTCAGAAGAAAAGCCAAAAACATACGTATCCCAACCAATCGACTATTGTGTTAGTGAGAGGCCCACCTCCAGTGTGCCTTTGCCTCTATTGGCATAAGGATCATAATATAATATCACGAACCAAGCAGCCAACCTAGGCAAGATTGAATTTTTGACCCAATGCATATTTTTAGAGTCAAAGAAGAAATTCCAAGGTGCACCGAGCCTGCTACACCAACCATGTTCACCATTGTTGCCTTCAGTGCATTGCTTGAGCTAAAGACGAAGGTTGGAGTGTTAATGTTATTGGCATATGACAGTGAGAGGGCCACCTCCATTGTAGTGTTACCCCTATTGGCATAAGAAACATGTTAAACTATGACCATGTCGAAGTATTTGTCACATACTTGTTGGGGTTAGCACACCGGTTGTACATATATATTATGCAGATCTAAGCATATAAGCAATCAATAAAAAAATAAACAAGAAAAAACAATACACAAGATTTAATGTGGTTCACCCAGTGTGGGCTACGTCCACCAAGAAACAACCAATTTATCATCACAGAGGAAACAATGAAGATTTTCAATCTTCCACAAACCTTCTTGGACGACCGGTACTTTTTTCTTTACAATTTTCTCTTTTTCTCTCTAAAGGAAACTTCTCTTAATTCTTAATGAATTCTCTTTCTTCTAACCCTAACTTTATGCTTATATATGCATCTACAATCTTAGGGAACTTTAGCTATGCAGTTACAACCATTAGATTCACTTTACAACTAAAGATAGATCTAATTCCCACAACTTAATTATATTAGTCACACAAGGCAACTGATGCCTGTTAGCCTTAACTGATACCAGTTCCTCCTTGTCTGATCGATACCGGTCCCTGGGTGACCAACGCTAGCTCGTCAATCGATGTCAGTTACTGTGTTTTCCAGCAAGCTCTGTAAAACCATGCCAAGTGAAGCAATTAAGCTCCACAACTCAACAATACTTTGTCACCTATCAATGAGAAACTTAGAAAGAAAGCCATGAAAATATCAATTATTTATAGTTAAAAAACACAGAAACATGTGTAAATTCGTTACTGTTAATTTTAGGTGGGAGTCATGACCACAAAATCTCCCCCACCTTGGACATATCTAACGACCAATCCAAAAATTTAGGAAATCTCCCATCAACAAGAACATGGTAGGGCCTATGACAGTGTGGGTCAAGATCGAGCAGTGATAAAAAAACAAATACATAGAAAAAGTAATGGTGGGAGAGAGATGAACCAAACACGAGCCAAAAGATAGGTTGTAGTTAAGAATGTGTGAAAAATAGCTTTACAAGAGGTGTATAAATAGAAAGTGGAGAAGTGTAGCTACCACCTTAAAAGGTGGAGAAGTCTAACTCCCATTTATCTCGATGACACCTAAGCAAGCTAAATACATGTGTAGGAAAAATCGTACAATAGAATAAAATAACCTACATTAACAACCCCCTTAAGTGTAACTTGGGTGGACGAATTGGGTCTCGACAATAAGACCTGATGAGGTACCCAAGTACATAGAAAATCCCCTAGAAAGTGAAGAAAAGGAGAAAATTTGTAGGAAAAACTCATCCTCGAAAGAGAGAAAAGAGAAGAAAATAGAAAATGTCCCTCAGTAGGTAAGCCCCCTAGAAGAACATAGAGAAGCCCCTCCCCCCCCAAAAACTAGAAGACGAGGCCTTATGAACTCCTAATAGATCCGTTAGATGAAGAAACCTATTGTTAGTAAAGGAATTGGTGAAGATTGCATTCCAATCAGAAATGCCAGATGAGCCACTACTATGAAATATCGTGGATCAAAGGAAGAGGAAATGAAGAATATCTCCAAATGTTTCTCAACAAAATCAATGCTAAATTGTGTCAAGTGTTGATGAATCAAGTCAGGTACTAAATATGACTCAAAATGGCTCCCAATATCGATATGAGAACTGAACCAAGAACTAAGTACTCTTGTAGTGTAGAAAGTGTCATCATGAATGATGATAGAGGTAGATAATAGGATTTTGAGTTACCATGTAAGCATGCAGTGGAGGATAAAATACATCTAGAGAAGTAGAAACAACTTTTTCATAGTTGTCATCAAAGAGAGGACAAATATCCTCAATAGTGTCATCAAGATTTGAAAGGTGAGATTCCACAAACAAATATTAAATTTTTGGTAAGTAGACCTCCCAATTAAGTGGATTCTGTAAACATGAAGGAAATTGTTTAGAGAATCACTAGAAGCCCTCAAAGAAGTGACTTTGAACTTTGATGAAGCAACACGTGATGGAAGAATGTCTTGCACGGGGAAAGTTATTTCCTCAATGGTGTCATCTAGATCTAAAAAGTGGGACTTTACAAACAACTAAGAGATTTCTAGTAGGTATGTGTTCCAATGAGGTGAATCCATTAGACATATAATCCTGCTACAAAAAATAACAAGAATCCCTCAAAGAAGTGACTCTGAACTTTGAAGTAGAAACAAGTACATGAGGAATGTTCTCAACTATAGATGGGTGCCAAAAGAAGAAGTATCAACAAGAATCCCAGTATCATCCACATATGAAAGGTTTTCTTAGGAAGCGTCACTCGATCATATGGAGAATCATGGTCTTCATACAACTGTCAGATGAATGTCCAAGCAGTGAAAGGGAACTCAATGTACTCAAGTTGATGTTGAATATCCTTAGAAACAATGAAATATTAATCCATAGACCATGTCATTGTTGATTAATCACTCAATCTTATGCTTACAGTCATTTGAATTAGGAATGAGTCTAAGGAGATTAGACATTATATCATGCAAACTATAGTGATCATATATCACTTATTTCGAAGGAAAATAACTCTTTCGATTTAGTTGGACAACAAAATGATGGAATTTAATACCAAAACTCATGATGAAACCCTTCAAGGCCTAAAAGTGTGATTTATACAGGTTAAAAGACACACTTTAGAAAAATGACATCCTGAAAGGAGCTGCCAGAAAAAAGTTATGCCTGTTACATGTTTCTTCTACTTCAAATCTTAAAACTTGCTCATGTGCCTTGAAAATAATTTACATTCGTTGAGCTTATTTACCTCTCTTGAGTTAAGCCTCTTTGGGCTGGGTGTGACCGAGGCCTAAATTCCATGTGATAACAGGGGCTAGGGCTAGGAGAATAACCACTACTTAATGAAGGTACAATGACAAGCCTTGCCAATAAATGTTTCCACCAAGTCTAGTCAAACTAAAAATCACCCATTATTTTTCTAGAAAAACCTAGAAAACTCAAACTTTAGCACAATACAAAATACCACCAAATACTTAGAGATTACCAAATAAAAAGCCTTAAAATGCTCGTATTTGACTTACGTCACATTATACTAGAGTTTATAGTCAATCCTAGGGTTTTGACATGATCCAAACTCAATGGAATAGTTTGTTTATCCATAAAACACATGAAATGAAGACTATCCTACAAAACCAACTATCTCATGTGGTCTTTTCTGACTCTTTAGATCATCCAAAGATGCAAGAGAAGAGCATACTCAGAAATCAAAGGATCTACAACAACAACCTAAAAAAATTCAAGATTCCATCAACATAAACACAACAAAACAATGGCGTTTGATTTGCAGAACAAGATCTAATACCATGTGAGCATGTGGGCCATGATCTAACACTAATAAAATACAAACACACATAAAGAGTAATGTTATGAGAGAGAGGAACCAGACATGAGCCAAAAGATATCTTATATTCCAAAATGTGTGAAAAATAGCTTTACAAGAGGTGCATAAATAGGAAGTGGATAAGTGTAGCCGCCACCTAAAAAGGTGGAGAAGTGTAACTCCTACCTATTGCGATAACACCTAAGCAAACTAAATACATGTGTAGGAAAAACAATTTGATGGAATTAAAAAACCTAATTTATAAGGGGCATTAATACATTCCCACTAATAAGAATATGTTACGAATTTATTTGACCTTAATAAACTCCAATCTAGAAATAATACAAATACATCATATTATAATTGATTAGGTAAAAAAAAAGCACACAAAATAGTGGACAAAGACAAACATTAAGATTAGAAAGTATTAATTCCCTTTTGAATGCAAAGTTCCATAACACTCCATTTACATGTGTAATGTGGATTGGGTAGAGAGAAAAGCATGCAAGAAGTCATATGAAGCTACTATTCTCCAAAAAATATCATGTTATTAATAATTATTAAAGTTTTTCAGCCTTCATTTTTATTTTGCTTTATATTCACACAACACCCACATGAATCGTTTTGTAATTTTATTGCTTGACAAAATGGTTCTACTTCTGAAGGAAACAAATCAAACCAATGAAGTTGGTTATTGATCTAACCATTTCAAACACTTGGGAAAATTACTATTCATCAACGTTGAGTAATATATGTAGTAAACCCTCCAATCTCTCGAGAAACTCACAACCCATGCTCACAATATTTATTAAAGGAAAAAGTATATCACATATTTACACTTAGCATGGAAATAAGAACTTCCTAGTGGCCACCATTATAAAGAATGGGACCTCAGACTTGGCCTTGGTCTGGGTCTTGGGTTTTGTGGCCTATCAGTTGATGTTCTAATGCATGTATTTTGGATACTCACCCCGCAGTCTATCAACCCTCATGATTAGGGTGTACCATGTATGCCTTGGATTCATGTTTCTTCTATATTCCTCAATGTATTCTTGTTGGGATTTGTTGAGAAAATCTCATACATACACTTTTCTTTATTTTCTGTTGTTGCCTTAGCATTCTATGTTTTTTTCACACATTAGCATTGACTTCTTTTCTATGCCTCTGTATAGATAAATAGATAATATTGAAAGAAAATAGAAAAAAACTACTATACAAATAACCCTATCTGTTCGAATGAAAATATCACTCAAATAACATAAAATAATGAATGCGATGCAATGATATGCACTATAGTTATGTTGGTGAAATAATTTGTTGCAATGCAAATTATTAGTTTTCACCAATGGTCAAGGGGATAAGCCCCTTATTCTTGAGTATGGGGAGGCTCCTATTATTTAATGTAAACTAACTAAAAATAGTGGGTGGATATTAGGCCAAGGATCACATAAGAGTAATCCACTAAACATGTAGGAAAGTGCTTGTACAATGTATAAGGAGCTCCTGAATTTGTTGTGAAGGGAGGTATAGGAGAGTAGGAGAAACAAGGAGAGAGGATTAATGTTGTGAGTAAGCACTATCATATTCTCACCAATAGTAATGAGAGTAGGTCCACATTCAATTAGAAGAACACAATAATGTAAGAAATCACCAAGACTAAAAAACTAGAGACATAAAGTTATGCAAATTCATTAATCAAGGACACAAATTTCCTTCTTGGTTATACAAGATCACCATGCTTTCAAATTTGGAGAGTAAGGAGGATAGATGAACATAGAAAAAGAAGCTATTATTTCTTGATGTAGAGGTGATACAAATCTCAACAACATACAACAATCCACAATTGTCAACCCCCTTTTGGAATGGAGAATCCATTCCAATTTATAGCATTATAAATTGTCCTTTCATCTCCCCCACACGACTTTTCACCTTTCCTCATCACCTGTGACCTTCCATATTTCTAGGGAATGAAAGTAAGTCTTTTTATTATTGATGAAAAAAGACTCTTACAATGTTAAATTGAAGGTCGCTTAAGTGAATAAGACAAAATAGGAAAAAGTGCATTCTTAATGAAGAATTAGAATATGGAGAGAGAAGAAGAGAGAGATAAGGGTTGACCAATTTGATGAAGGTGAAGCCTTTTCCAATGGAGAGCTTTCCAACTTGAAGCAATATGATCACAATCTCCTTCTTCTATGAGATGTGTGATTAACTAAAAATAGGGTTTTAGGTTATTAGTTATTTTATAAGTTAATCTAAATAGAAACTAAGTGTTATATTGAAGTGCTAGATTTAATATATTTTTGCTTTTATATTTGAATGGATTGAAATAATGGAAATAAGAGGGATATGTTACTAACTTGTGAATAACTTGCCTCATTGTGTGATGGAATGTAGAAGGATGGTATGCGAAGTGGGTAGGCTATGACCGAATGACTTCAAGAAGGGCAGAAGTTGACTGTTTGTCTATACTGAGACGCCTGGGAGTGTACTAGGGCACCCTAGTTTGTGTTCTGGGAATTGTAGACTGTGTAAATGCTCGTAAATTGAAATTGGTAGTGCTCCAGTATCTCTATGTTATATTAGCTCCTATCACATGAGTGTCGTAATAATGTCGCCTCTGCAACCGTTGTATGAAGATTTACCTACAAAACCCTATCTAAAGCATCAATCCCTAAAAAAATGCATATGAATAGGTCGGACTGACCTCAGTTGCCAAACTAGTGGTCTATTGATTGAGCATTGTAATACATTTCAGACCTAATGTATTTGTGTGTGTGTGTGTGTGTGTGTGCAATGTTTTTCCTAGGATTCCCTAACGCCAATGATGCAGTAGTAGGGGGCAATAACTAGATATAAAATGCAAAATAGTGGATGGAATGGAAACAATACAACCCTTTTCCCCCTATACTTGTGTGATGTAGATGTATAAGAATCCCAAATGCAGTCCCTTGCCTTAGTAGATAGCTTCCCTTGATGTGTGAGATGTCCACCCATAATGTAGTGAGTGTGCTTTGTTTATATAGGGATCTCTTGCTCAAATTTTGACACTAGTGACCCAAAACTACCGACTATGACCTAGGGGAATACATAGGGTAACCGTTAGGACTGACCTCAAACAAAGAAATTAAGACCACAAATTACGATGACACAAACATCTAAAATCACGAACTGGGGACCCTGGGGCGCCCCAGTGCAACCCTAGGCGCCGCAGTGTAGAGCTAAAGATGACAACTGAACAAATTACGACATTTGAGATACCCTAAAAGATGGCCAAAATTATAGAGACAACTGATGAATGAACCAGAAAAATGCAATGACACATGACTAACTGACCACAATACCTAGAAATGGGTCACTAGTGAATACTTTTATCACGCAAGATCCATATATAAATTAACATACCCGGTGGTATAAATGTAATAATAAGTGTGTGATTTTATGACTACAGTGTGGAAACATTCGAAAGCATAAAATAAGTGTTGAGAATTTTTTTTAGGAGATCTACATTATGATGGGAACATGATGATCTTTTATGATAAAAAAGCATGAGTTAGGATATGATAATCACTTCTTTAATCTTCTAGGCCTTCACAATATAATTTTGTGACAAAAAAACTAATCTCCATGATGCTCAAACCCATTTACGATTGTCTGATTCCTAATAAAATAGGTCTTCACCATGTGGGTAAAAGCATTTCTCCTTGAATGAAATTTGTGTCCTATGGTCTCCCATTGGAATTGAGATGGGGTGATTATAATATGCTTGCTCCTTGAACGAGTTTCTAAGGACACTACTATGTGAATTGCATCATGTGAAACTAATATGGTTCCTCATTCTTACATACATGGTACTTCAAATGAAGATCATTCCCTTGTATTTCCTGGCTCCAAAATCCTCCTTGAATGACATCAAATTTAGGATGCTCATGCACTTTCTTGCTCATATGTTTCTCATGGGAACATATTCCTTGTTGATCTTACAAACATGATGGTCCTGGGTACCTTGGTATATTGACCAAATCATTTTGAATTTTTCCTTAAAGAGACTTAAACACAATGATAGGGTCAGGATATGATGATCATCAACTCACTCCTTGAGCATCATATTTCACCTTTGTGACAAAGATGTCATCTCCTTGGAAGGAAACATACTTAGTATTCTTAGACACATTTTTACTCAATTGATCCTCATGGAGATAGGTTTCCTCCTCCTGATAAAAGGATTAATCCCTGAATGGAACTTAAAGAGATATTCAAGAATGGATTTCATATTCTTGATCTCCACACTATATTGAAATGAAAATGCCACCTCTTTGACTTGCAATATGTGAGCACATCACCAAACATTGATTAAGTGTTTAGAAACACTCTCATGAGATATGCATTGTTTATGAGCTTGAGATGATTGCTACCATCACTCATGGTGATATTTTATTATCATGATCCTAATGACCATATCCTTTATGACCTTGAGTTTTAATAGAGCTCTTGATGTTTAAGATCTTTTACAGACCTCGGGATTTTCCTGATTGCACCCATTGTCTAAGTGACTATCTTTTATACACATTAACACCTTGCTTTGTTCCTTGTCATTGTGTGATGTACATGATGTCCCTTTCATGGATGGATTCAAAAAATATGAATCTTTTCTTCCATAATGATGATGATCTAGACCATCCAACTTCTTACATCAAACTGTGCCATGCAGGATCACCTCAAAATTGATGTTTTCGGATCCCACTGAGGGTTTTCTTTCCAATTTCGACCACGAGAAAACTTATCGAACTTATAATGATGGAAAAAAGAAATGAGATAGGAAAAGTGGAAGTTACCACAACTTTCTGAGCTTAATTACAAGAACTACTATTTTTAGTAGGTCCTATCTAGGGATATTACTTTTAGCAAGTTTTCACATGTTTCACCTTCTAATGTTTCTTTCTTATTCAGGATGTTACGGATGCTGAGAATTCACCCTTTTTTGAAAATTACTACTTTTAGACATGACCAATCATGAACACCTTATATTTTTAGAAACAAAACTTACATGTGCTGGGTTGTAACAAAAATGGTCTTGAGATTTTGGGTTTTGATCCGAGATACTCTACTCCAAATTTTAAGGTTTTTTCACTCGTTTGATCTCCGTAAAAATAAAAAAGAATTTTTCTTAAATTTGATTTTATAGAATATGTGATCATTAATGGAGGTTGGAAGGGAAATTAATGCTAGTTTGGTTGAAATATGACAAGTTTTGGAGAGGACAATTGATGAAAGTTTTCTGACCTATTTGAGACCCTAACAACTTGAAGGAGTTAGAAACTTTTGCACATGAGGGGTGAGGTCTCAATTTTACGTCCCATTTTTTCCCTATGTCCCATGGGGGATATATGGGACATTGGGAGGAAAAAAGTGCAACTTGGGTGAGTGAGGGAGTTGAAAATGAGATTTGGGGACTTAAATATGAGTTTTTGGGGGCTAAATAAGGTTCCATGGTAACCAGGGGCTGATGGGAAGAGAGGGGTCACAATTTTATGTCCCATACTGAAAATGGTATTTGGTGTGACCATGAGATGATTGTGGGAAGAGGTGTCACACTTTTGTGTCCCATATTTAACCTCTTTCTCCTTGAGGGAAATTTGGATAGTATAGGTTAACAAGTGCAAACCTGAGGGTGAGGAGACATGAAAGGGGCAAGCGGCAGAGTGAGATAATGCATCCTAGGGGCAGAGGTTGTAAGTCTTAAGTGATGGAAATTATGTTTGAAAAGGGGGTTAAAATTTTGTGTCACCTTTTTCCCCTCTGGCCACTTGGGGGACAGAGGGGACACAAGAGGTGTCCAAAGTGTAACTTAGCCAAATTAGGAAAGCAGACTTTGCCTCACCGTATGTCCAAATTGGGAACACCGAGAGCACGTGATGTTTTCACCTCAGAAAGCTTAGGAAAGTGTTTTGGGGTCAAACCTTATATGATTTTGACTCCAAATACACCTGATAAGATCAATGGAATCATTATTGAGACTCAATTTTTCTTTGCAACTCAAAATTTAATGCATATTTCATCTTTGACCTAGAGGGGCAGCTAATTGTTTTTTCCCTAGTTGTTGGATAACATTTATTATGTCATTGGAGATGTGTTCATGTTTCCATGATATGTTATGAGGCATTCCAAGAGCTTTTTGATCCTACATTTAATTTCCTAACATATTTAATAGTTAATAGGTAGGATGTAATCTAAGAAAAATGTTGTAAGTTTGGATCATTAGAGTCTATATAATCACACCCTATACTTAGGAAGACCCAAGTTAACATTTAAGATCCTCATTAGAATCCGATACTTCTTTGTATTATTTTCCTAAGAGTTTTGGAATCTAACAAAAGATCCAAAGATCACCCTGTAATTGTTTGTAATGTTTCCCTAACCAAACTATAGGATGTTTGTAAGTTGTAGTCCCCTGGCATTCAAAGATGGCCTTTTTAGGCCTCAATGGAGGATATTTGTTTCATTTCATCGAATTCTAGGAGATTCTAGTTAGTCTATGTTGTGTTTTCTCTTTAAGTTGTGCAGTGAAACTAAGGTTGTCCTTAATTGAGATTCAGGGTAATCACATCTGAGGGTAGGTTGGTATCAGATCCAAGGATATCACTTGTTAGTAAGCAACAACATTGCCAATTTTCCACATTTACGAGTGTGGGTAGTAATAAATGAATAATTCAGTTCTCACAAGTTTCAATATTGGGTGGAAAGTATAAAGGTTGTGAAAATCACAATATTTTTATTTTGAGGAAAATGAATGACACATAGAGGATGTTTTATGCTAGAGAAAATAGAGCGGAAAGACTTCCAAACTTGGTAGATTTCCCCGATACGGTGAAAGTGTAAGAATGTTTATAGGTTATAGAGACTAGCACTTTCACAAAGTTCCAGACATGGTGGATGATGAGCAGTGATACATTTTTGGCATGTTTTTGAGAGAGAGGATATTTCTCATGTTATATATCCTATCAAATAATAATATTTTTTATTTCATGATTAAAATGTAATATTATAAAATGGATTTTTGATTTTCATTTTATGTCAAGGATTTATGTATGTCCTGAAGAACTACATTAATTGGATCATTAAGTAAGAGAAACATTCCACAGTATGGCAGGTATGGAATGTCCCATAGGGGTTGTAATGTTTGTCTGCACCAATAATTGAAGGATCACACTTAAATTATGGTGGGATCCATTTAACTCTCAGTTAGAATTTTTATATTTCTTTGAGAATTTAATTAAAAAATCATGTTATCTTGACCATAAACTAGTAGCGAAGTTAATGGGCCAAGTTCTTGAGATTCATATCCATCTAGTTAATTTTTTTTGAGAATTTACATGTACTTGTGAAATAAGTTACACTAGTTTATAAGGAGTTACATTGATGAGTTTTACATAGTTCTAGTATTGATGATCAGATTGAATTTTGAAACCTAAAATCCTCTTTATGCATTATCGGAGAAACCCCCAATCTTTATTTCCCTTCATTTCCACTCTTTGGATTATACTGTATGGTCTTAAAAAATGTTAGGACAAAATTTTATGGTATAGTATATTGTTCCTTGCTCTTCCTTTGGGAGAATGGATTTAATCCTCCCTTTGTACATTTTTTGTTTCTAATATTTAGAAATTGACATGAAGAATGCCATTATGTGCAAAAGGAGAAGCTAATACTTCTCAGCACAATGATAATGCATCAAAGAGGCGACAGTGAAATTCTATCGGAGGTGAAATGATGCTCATAGAGGATGAGTCAGATTGTCATAGCGATAATCATGAGTTTTTCATATTATTAGGTGCGGAGTTGACTAGAAATACAATATTTGAGGACTTGCATGAGCATAACAATGGAATGTAGGTGACGTAATGTAGTTATGTGCATATCATAGGGAACCCACCTTGATGACGAGAGTAATGTGATTCACGATTCCATCACATAGAAGAGCCAAAATGAAGTTCTTGAAGATCACATCGATTCAAGACCTGTAGCCTCATTGTTGAAACTAACAAATAGGTGCAAATTTACCCCATTATAGTGGAAGAATTTGTATTAGAATCCTTTAATTGAGGTCTAGAATATAGGTGTTGTAAAATGTGTTTTTGGATTTAATTTTATGTTGACTTATGTATGTTTAGTATACTTATCTATATGAAGGAATATCAATGCATCCAAATCAACTTCTGATAAGGTAAAATCCCCTAGTTATTAAATGGAAACCAAATAACTCTATTGAATGACAAATTATCCCTCTGTAAGTTCCAATCTTGGCATATATAAAGTATGAAGTTCTAATAGTGTGACATAATGGGACCATGAACGTATGTGATGTGTTACTCGAAACTATTGTTCCTTACGTTCAGTTTGGCTAAATGGTACAACATTGATGGTCATCTTCAAACACTCTATGCATAGTAGGTGAAAATTGGCATGGGATAACACGCACTGTTGAGATAATTTGAATTCAATAGCCACATAAAGAAGTAGGAAAATGTTTCAAATCAATGTTGATGGTTTCAAGACACATTAATATTTGGTAATTTTTTGGAAGTGATAGGAGAGTGCATGTTTTGCATTGTATTACTAATGTTCCGTGCAACCATTTATTGTGTTACTTCATGAGGTATAACTCTTAGATGACTTTAGTGGACACTAACCATGAAGAACCTAATGTTATCCCTGAGTTCACATACACCATTTATAATATAGGTCTACTAGATGGGTTATAACCCATGAGAGATATAAGGGCACTCCATGGACTGTAAATATCCAAGATTGGAGCTTACCCCTCTTTATAAGTGCCTGTTACAGTATTTTGGGGGTGCTTCAAAGGAAAGTGAAAAAGTGCAAAAACAAGTACATGAGTTGATAGATAAAGGGTTGGTTTGAGAAAATCTGAGCCCATGTGTAGTTACATCATTGTTAGCACCTAATAGAGGTGGAGAGTGGAGGATGTGCACTGATTTCATTAGCGGTCATTAAGTTATAACCATTAAGTACAAAATTTCCATTACCATTTTGGATAGGATCGATATAATGGAACCTGTTCCGAAGTGGATTACAATATTGTGCTCCCTTCATGAAGATATTTAAACTCAGAGTATATCACCAAACTCTTCAACATAAGGGTAAGGTTTAACTTATAGTGGAATATTGCATTGCAAAACATGAAAGGGATTCCGATATGGGTGGTTAGTTATGTCATTATGGATTAATTAATTGCACCTAAAACAAATTATGAGACTCATAAATGAAGTCTTCACAAGATATTTTCATTGGATAATACTTGTCATAGAGCATATTTACATATGGAATTTTGAGGTTGTTCAATAGCTTACGAGTTAAGATATAATTTGATGCACATTGTAGACAAGTGTTATGACACATTATGTTTAGAAAAAATGATCACATAGCTTTGGAGAAATGTTCAGCTTCATGATCAGGAGGCTTATTAGTGTACTTGGGATAAATACACTGATTTGAGGCCTATTATGAGTACTACTATACAAGAAACACTCATCACCATGGGGTTGTTAAGGCATCTCAACTCAAATCAATACTATCGCATTCTAGGTCACACTTATGTGTGTGGATATTTCTTTTTATTTATTTAGATATTAGGAGATATTATCTAGTTGTTAGGTACATAAGATTTATTTCCTTGATCTATGGTCACATGACTAGTTCTTTCCATCAGATCTATGGGTATTGACTAGATCCTTGATGTCATAGTTCTGGTGCATAAATATATGAACTTACAAAAGCATTAATTGTAGGCAAGATCATTAAGTGATTTTGTCCCCATCAGGTCGATTATTTCCATAACTCAGTCATGTATCCCCAAATTCTATACATGCCATTACCATATTCTACATAACCCAGTTATCCATATTCATACCACTGTCATATAGTCAAAGTCCATTTTAGGGTGAATATGCTCTTAACCTTAACTCTAACTATTTTTATTCTACTCTAGAATTTGTGTTGATCGAATAATTATCTAATGACATAATTTATGATTGTGTACTTATTGTGATTATTGTATTTACCATTCAAAATCATTATACACATTTAAATTTAATATATTAATTAGAAAGCCTAATTTTTATATTATTTTTGGGTAAACCCAATTTATCTGTCAACAACGCTAACCTAATGCCTTGTTATTCACCCTTGTGGACTCAACCTACCCTCTTTAGGGTTATGGTCATACACATGATGTCATGTTATAACCCCTCATAGCATAAATGCTTTTTCTATTCTTATTCACACACACACACACACACACACACACACACACACACACACACACACACACACACACACACACACACACACACACACACACACACACACACACACATCTTCTTTATCTCATTGGAAACCCATATAATAGCGAGTTCTTAAATAACGTTATGACTGGAATTTTTATTAGAGATGAACTTGAGCATAAGGCCAATTATGTGAACAACCCAAGCCTACACTAGATGATGAAAATTTAGAAGACTATAAGGTCCCTTCTATGTGGGAATATGGTAATCCTAATGATCCTCTTCCTATCTCTCACACCTAAACAAATGTTGTAAAACTTAGTGCTCCTAGCATTTGGAATATAAGTGATATTGCTTCTTTTAAGAATATAGGGCATAAATCTCATAATGATATAGCTACAAATGTTAAAAAAATATTCATTTACAAATGATAATAAAAATATGAATGCTTCATTTACAAATGATAATAATGATAAAAAATACTTATTTTATAAATGATAGCGATGTTTCTTTTACAAATTATAGCTATGCTTATTTTACAAATGATAATGTTACTTCGTTTACAAGTCATAATCGTGTTTGAGATCATAAAGTTATGTATTTGGATAATAATATGGATGCATCTTGTATGAATCATATTGATGTCTATTTATATTCTCATGATACAAATGTAGGTTTAAATAGAGACCATGTTTCTAGTGATAGAAATATACCTCTTAGTGAAACCCCTAGGTTATGTGATGATCATGCAAGACTAACATACAATCACATCCATTTGACACATATTCTCAATATATAACCATTCCTAAGCAACAATAACAATTCATGATGCAATCCAAAATTATTTATAACACGAAGTTAAAACTATACGCCTATACTTTAAGGTCTTTACTAGTTGGATTGATAATAATAACACTCCTAACCAACCAATAAATCAAAAAGTATATAATGTTTATTTTCCACCAAAGTTTTGCACACCCAAGTTTATATTATTCATGGGAAAATAGAGCGATTCTAATCATATCTCTCATTTTGTTACATGTCTCAAGTCATATATGTGTAATGATCAAGTTTTTATAAAAATATTCATGTCTAATCTAACATGCCTAGCCTTAGTTTGGTTTTGTGGCTTACCTAGTCGTATTGGGTATGTGCATGGAAATAGGGGACCAAAAGGGGGTCAAAAGTGGCCATTTTTTTTTTCTAAAATTAGCAAAAATATAAACTTCAACAAGGAATTTGGAATTGAAATGCTCAAAATTTGACAATTTGATAAGAACAATAATCGTACAGCTCAAATTCTAGTTTGTAAACAACATTTTTTTGAAATGGTAGTGACTAAGAGGGTCAAATGTGGTGCATACATAAATTGGTCCTATTTTGTGTAAAAATATAACATAGTGTCGCTTGTGCGCCCCCAATTTTTTGAGATTTGTAAAATATTTTACAAATCCCTTTTGTAGAAAGTTAGCTAAGATCATGTATTAGGTCCCACTATTTTTTTTTATTTTTTCAATGAGTACATTATTTTTATTAATTTTCAAAGAGGAAAAATCTCAAAAATGATATAAACATGTGTACACCACCTATTTTTGAGAAAAATAATTGAAAACAATTTTTTTAATGTGTATAGAATAGAGTGCAGCTTGTGTTAATGTATTTTCTTAGAAATTTGGATGAATGGATCAAAAGTTACATAGAAAAAAAATGTGTTTTGGTGAAAAATGAAGAGACTACTAAATTAAATTAAGGATCAAAACCTTAAACTATTTGTATTTTAGATAGAAATGCATCAAAAAAAACCTAAGACAGAGCTTGACATCATAGTCGTGTTTTTTTAATATTGTCTTAAAACACGTGAGAAAATGGGCGTACACTCAAGATTCTTATGTTTTTATGCAAAACTCAGATTTAATCAAGGAATAGAGAGTCCAACCTTATGCTTAGATATCCAAGACAAAGGGTGGGTAGTTTCCAAGCCAAAGAAAATAAAATGCGCTCACGTTATGGATCGATAATGATGTAGTCACTTTTATGTGATGTAGTCACATTTTTATACTTGATACTCACAACAAGAAGTTAGGTCATCAACTTCATCTTAGTTCAACACTTGAAAAAATTTACCTTGTTTCTATCAATGGACATCAAAAATTGCAATTTTGAATTTTAGACTTAAATCATCTCATTCAATTACCAAAAACATTTTTTCTACCTCCTTCCCAATTGATCTCTAAAATACAAGTCATTAAGGTCTTTAGGATTTATTATCTTACTCACTCTTGGGCTTTGGGTCAAAATTCACCTAGGTCCTTAAGAACCTCAAGTACATTTCCTAGTGGTTAATTAGCTCTACCATCCTTCAACACTCTCTCCACTATAATTGTTACAACTTGATGTTCTTCTTATGGTATGTTGTCAGTTATGAGAGGGATTTAAATTTAAGAAGTGACTTTACAAGACCCTTACTAATATATACATTCTCAGGCTAACTCAGTTGAGACTTGAAACCGGGTACAGTTAGGTTCTTAAGATCTCTCAACAATTTCAAAACTACATACAAGATTTTTAAATATTTCCTGTACTTCCTAGGGCTATCCTAAATATTGTAAGGCTTTGCAATAACATAAAATGAATTAAAACTAGGCATACTTTGTATTTCCAAGCTTCCACAATTGGGAAGAAATATGTCACAGAGTTCTCTTTCATTTCAAAATAAATGAATTTGGTTCTATTTCCATCTCAATCACGACCCCTCCACAGAATTTTCTACAAATTTTTGGAAGTTTTCATCGGTTAAAATTCGAGCTTGATGATTTTTCTCCTAAAAACACTAGTCGCTGGTTTTAGTAGTCTGTGATAGACCCGATAAATGAATTTTGATTGGTTTATGCTCACTTTCTCTTTTGTTTCAAATCTAAAGGTTTCAAAATATTTTCCACACAACCCAAGTGCCTTCTATGAACCCAATTCTTCTTGAACATTCTTAAAATTCCCTGTAACCTGTGTTCTTCCTATAATTTATGACGTAATTCATTGATACAATCACTGTATCTTGTGAAGCCTTCTCACTACTCTACTAGATGCATAAAAAGAATGATAATAATCTTCCAAACACAGGATGCTACTTGTATTCTCATGAGATTAAATAACACACTCCTAAATTTGATAAATACACATACACACTTCTTCACATATCCTATTAAGACTCACAAATCCATAATTATTTTTCAAAATTATACCTACACAAATTTGAATTAACCCTATTTGTATCTCTAAAATAATCTTCTGCCGATTGATCAATAATTCAAAACAGTTACATGATGAAATATATATCTCCCTCACTCGAATTGGTTTGTCCATAACTACCTTTCTAAGTCATATGACCAAGATTATATATAGGTTGCATACAAACAAGAGGCTTAAATGGAAACCTTATACTATAAGACCAATCTTACACCTTAGGAGGCCCTCAAAGCTTTATAATGACCTTAAAAACATGCTCAAGACACACTAGCACCCTAGAAAAACAAACACAATACAAAACAAGCCAAAAGTGGCTTTAGAATTCAAATTTTCAAATAGACAAAAACAGAGGGAAAACCTCCAATTCAAAAATTTGAATCTTTCAAGCCTAGAGCACACTAAAAATGACTTGAAAACATCCCTAAGAATCTAAACAACCCAAAATTTGCTTACTCTAAACCTAAACTAGCCCTAGTGATAATGCCCCTACATTATACTACCAAGGGGAAAGAAAAGCTTCCACGAAGTTATATTCACTTGCAAAACTGATTCTTTTCCCTTCTTCCTCTATTTCCGGTTACACATGATCTTCTGAGAAGGTGCTTGATTGGAGTTTGTTACCTCAGGTACTACTTGAAAATGTACTAGATTCTTTGCAAGTTGTCCTATTTTAGAATGATTCATCATGAAAAATTTTCTTACTGTCATATAACTGTAGTTTGTCTTGTCTAGTTGTGGATTGAGTTCAAACACTTGATATATGCTTTCATGAACTGATTTTTGATGCTCTTGGATTGTTATACTATACTTATCATCTTTCTCACGCCCTCTCTGGACCTCTTTACCTGAAAAACTGAAAAATGGTGGTATTGATTGAAAGTATGTAAACAAGACTACTGCAAATACACTTTATCTTCTACACCTGCATAATAAACTCTAGAAAAAAAATTAGCTTGCAAAATCTGAGTTCCATGCCTCTCTTTGTTCGTTATATCCTTCTTATGCATATTCTCCTTTTGTTCTTTCACTAGATTATCTTCTTGAACTGTGTTATCATACTTGACAGAACTATAATTTTTCATGGTAGGATCTGATTTCACCTTATATGTTGAGTTAGGCCATTTCTTGTTTTCCTTTATCAATTCACCATTGATATTGCACTCATCATGCCCTGTAATTTCATTCTCACCTTCCATACTCAATTTATTTTGTAAATGTTTTTGATATTCTTGTTCTCCACTCAACCATGCCCACATCTTCTTGACTATACTCATATTTTATTCATTCACTTCACCACCTTCATCCTACTGAAAGAATAAATTCAACACCATGAACATTACTCTAGAATGCTGCTCAGGCCATGCATCTCTATCCTTGAGTGGATTTAGTGTATAATTCACTCCATATTTTACAAATGTGTATGTGTTTGTCCATCCATCATGGATGGATCTCTTGTCAAATTTTCATGGTCTTCCTAATAGAAGATGGCATGCATCCATGGGTAAAATGTCACATAATACCTGATTTTGATATCTACCCACATTTAAATCAACTAAACACTGTTGATTCACAAGTACCCGATGCTCTTTTTTTACCCAGAAAAATCTATACGGATTAGGATGCTTAAAATTTTTCAAATTCAACTTTTATACCATTTCATTGGACACTAAATTATCAATGCTACCATTATCAATAATAAGGTTGCAACACTTACCTCTTGCTTTACATATTAGACTGAACAAATTCCTTATTTGCATTGGTTCTTCTTGCTTGTTTGCATGCACCAAAGCTCTCCTCATCATCAAATACTCTTCAATTTTAGGCTCTTCTCCTCTAGGTGGTGATGTCACACTTTCTTCTTCTTCTGCATGTCGCACTTGGTTCCTTGCTTCACTAACCCTGCTACTACTTGCTTGAGGGTATTCAGGACATTCAAAAGATCTATGTCTAGAAAAATTGTTACATTTGTAGCACCTTCCTATAAATTCACCTCTACCTCTTCCATAACTACTTCTGCCTCTGTATCCATATCCACCTTTGAATGAACCCTGTGACAGTGAACTAGCCACTTCTTCTTCATTTATTTTCTATTGCTATTGACCTCTTTCTGTCTGCTGATTTCTTCCTCATACTCCTCTTCCTCTACCTCTCAAAAACCAAGTTTGTCTTCTTGACAACTTCTCCTCTACTCTTAAGGCTTCTTGATACACTTCTTCTACTTATCTCAAGTGAAATATGTTGATTTCATCTTGAATGTTCAACCTCAATACATTCACATACCTTTCCACTTCTTCAACATCGTCCTCTACATGTCCAGATCTCATATCCAACTTGTAAAACTCATCAGTATAATAAGTTAGAATTGAATCTCTCTGCCTCAAATCTTGCAATTTCTTAAATAACATGGTTTGATAATCAGGTGGAATGAATTTACCTTTCATCTTGGGCACCATATTGTCCCATTTCTTGATATTCTCCTTGTTTCCGCTTAATATTTCCTACTACAAAAAATCCCACCATACTGTTGCATGTCCTGTGAGTTTAGTCACTACAAACTTCACTTTATTGTTCTCTGCAATGCCCTCTAAATCAAAGTATTTATCCATTTTAGCTATCCAGTCTATGAGCTTTTCTGGATGTAGGATGCCTCTATACTCTGACACTTTCATCTTTGGTTTGGTGATTTCTCCTATATTTGCCTTTAGGATTTTTACATTTAGATTATCCTCTTCTTCTGGTGCTTCTATTGCTGACACTGGTCTTTCTCCTTCTTCTTCAGATCATTATAATCTTCTAGTACCTTGCCTCTTCTCTAATCTAATTCCAATGCACCTAAACTGTCTTGGATATTGATCAACACTATAATCCAATCAATTTCTCTTGGATGCTCTCTATGTCCTCCTCTAGTTTCTCTTCTTGGTGGAATTTTATCAAACTCTTATCTTTGTTTTCAACTTCTTCTCTTTCTCTTCATTGCTTCTTGCCTTCTCTCTCTATCACTTTCTTCTCAATTTATTTTCCCGCTCTGATACCAATATGATGTAGTCACTTTTTTTTAACTTGACACTCACAACAAAAAGTTAGGTCATCAACTTCATCTCAGTTCAACACTTGCAAAACTTTACCTTGTTGCTATACTTGGACATCAAAACTTGCAATTCTGAATTTTAGACTTAAATCATCTCATTCAATTGCTACAAACATGTTTTCTGCATCCTTCCTAATTGATCTCTACAATCTAGGTCATTAAGGTCTTTATGATTCTTTATCTTAATCGCTCTTGGGCTTTGGGTCACAATTCACCTAGGTTCTTAAGAACCTCAAGTACATTTCCTGGTGGTCAATTAGCTCTACCATCCTTTAACACTCTCTCCACTATCTTTATTACAACTTGATGATCTTCTTATGGTATGTTGTCAGTTATGAGAGGGATTTAAATTCAAGAAGTGACTTTATAAGACCCCTACTAATATATACAATCTCAGGCTAACTTTGTTGAGACTTGAAACCGAGTACAATTAGATGCTTAAGATCTCTCAACAATTTCAAAACTGCATACAAAATTTTTAAATCTTTCTAGTACTTCCTGAGGCCATCTTGAAAATTATAAGGCTTTGCAATAGCATAAAATGAATTAAAACGTGGCATACTATGTATTTCCAAGCTTCCACAACTAGGAAAAAATTTGTCATGAAGTTCTCTTTCATTCAAAATAAATTGACTTGGTTCTTTTTCCATATCAATCAAGACCCCTCCACATAATTTTCTACAAATTTTGGGAATTTTTCATCAGTTGAAATTTGAGTTTGATAATTTTTCTCCTCAAAACCCTAGCCACTAGTTTTAGCAATCTGAGATAGACCCGAGAAATGAATTTTAATTGGTTTATACTCGTTTTCTCTTCTTTTTTGAATATAAAGGTTTCAATAGGTTGTCCACACAACCCAAGTTCCTTTCATGACCCCAATACTTCTCGAACGATCTTCAAATTCCCCGCAACTTGAGTTCTTCCTATAATTTATGTTATAATTCATTGATACATTCATTTTATCTTGATAAGTCTTCTCACTACTCTACTAGATGCATAAAAAGAATGATAATAATCATCCAAACACAGAATGTTATTTGTATTCTCCTGAGATTAAATAACACACTCATAATTTTTATAAATACACATACACACCTCTTCACATACCTTGTTAAGACTCACACATTTATATATATATTTTAAAATTATACATGTACAAATTCAAATTAACCCTATTTGGATCTTTAAAATACTCTTCTGGTGATTGATCAATAATTCAAAACAGTTGCATGATGAAATATATATCTCCCTCACTCGAATTGGTTTGTCCATAACTACCTTTCTAAGTCATATGACCAAGATTATATGTAGGTTGCATATAGTCAAGAGGATTAAATGGAAAATTTAGAATATAAAACAAATCTTACACCTTAGGATGCCCTCAAAGCTTTATAATGACCTAAAACACATGCTCAAGACACACTATCACCCTAGAAAAACAAACATAATACAAAACAACACAAAAATGGCTTTAGAATTCAATTTTTCAAATAGACAAAATCGAGGGAAAACCTCCAATTCAAATATTTGAATCTTTCAAGACCAAAGCACACTAAAAATGATTTGAAAACATCCCTAAGAATCTAAACAACCGAAATTTTTCATACTGTAAACCTAAACTAGCCTTGGTGATGATGCCCCTACATCATATAATGTTATGACACAACAAAGCCATAATGTGAGTGCATTATGATCAAAATTCCTATCAAACACGTTTTTGGCTATTTATGGTTCCCTATTTTCATTGACATACCCTATTATCAACAACTCTCCCATGATACAAGCTCAATTTCTCATATGATTTAATCCATGTGACACTACAAATTATAAATTTGATAGTTTAGGTATCATAGGACAATGAAATAGTGATTCCATCCAAGCTTACACTACGTGTTTCATGGCTATAGCATATTAATAAAATTTTATCACTAGTGACAAATAAAAATAACACATTTTTTGTAAGGGTTGATTGAATCCTTTTGATACTTAAATGATTAATTAACAACATGATTCCCTATCTCACTTAGTAGATAGACCAGTGGCTCATGAAGAGTGCATTGTATGACCATTCCAAGATAGATGATACCCTTACTTTTGATTCTATTAAAGATTTGTTGTATGTGTGTTCTCATGTGCATGATACCCATACAACGTACACCTCTCATAATTCCTCTACTTCAAAAAGTGTATCTCATTCTACTTATAATAAAGAGAAACACTCACACAAACACATGTGTGATACACATTCAAGGGTACCTTGAGACAAAAAAAAATTCATCATCATACATGTCAATAAGGATAAACCTAACATTATATTATGAAAAATTCATGATATGAAGTTAATTACATTGCTTGTTATTTGGCATAGGCCAAAAAATTGATTCTTCTAACATAAAGCAATGACATTTTGCAAGTATCACTGCATAATTGTGCATAACATAGATATATGTTTTGCCTTATGTGATCACATTATGTATATAACTTGTGAGAACACTATATTTGTGGAGTATTTGAAATGAAAGGTAGAAACAGTGTCACACAAACATGATAAATTACCTAATAAATAAATTAAAGATCATAAGCAATGTGCGATCCTCTTAAGTAAGAAGCATCTAAAGTAGAAGTTCCACTAAGAAAATATCCCTTGGTCAAGGTCTGTGAATTAATCGTATTTTTATGAAAGCATACATTAACAACCAATTCCATAACAAATTTATCATCAATAATGAACAAGCACATTACTATATGTGACATAAATAACATTAATTAACTTGGATAACCAAAATGGACAAGAGGAATACTAAACTGAGTTTGAGAATGAGAGACTTTGGTTGATACCAATCTATATAGATAGCCCATCCAATATACCTCTCTCTTCTCGACATATATCTCATGTAAATTGCAAAACATGTGTACCTCCCTAAAGAAGTAAACCATATACAACATGAATATCCTCTAAGGTGAATGTGGTCTTAATAACATCACCGTTAGCTCTAAATATGAAATTATTTGATCGAATATTTGCATGCCTCTATGAACATATCACCAAGGTCTTAATTTAGTGGCACCTTACACATGTACATAATCCCACCAAAGGGCCTACAATTGTGCGATACCCTCATCTGATAAACCCCTTCATAAATCTAAAATCCATGAAACATCTAATGTCTACCATAATTAGAATTTTTTTTGGACCTATAAAATGGTAAACACCAGTGCACCCATATCAGTCTCAGCTAGAGAAAAATAAGATCAAATCATCAAAAAATGCAAAATATAAGGAATAACATCATATCACAATGTATTGACCATACTGGGAAATTCATACTGGATTTACCCTTCTACGATTTTTTGACTAATATGTCCAATAATGTTAGGCATAATGCTATGTGTTTAATTTAAGCAATAAATTCAAATTTGGACTTAATAACAATGAAAAAAATAACACTCTCCCAAACCTACCTAGAATTCATCGTCACCTACGTTTAGATCTATTCTAAAAAAAATTCGACACGGATTTTCCTCGAGAGACATTTTTAAATTTTTTCTTAATATACCCTTTCCCAATTTAAATACAAAACCTACAAGTGGGGCTACCTTGGTGCAACCTCCTCAACCTCTACCCCATTCACTTAGATTGCATTGTTATATCTTATTCATTGCCTATAATTTTGATAGAAACAATTGGTTTAGAGCTCCAAAATATTGAATTATCTATAACAAAGTGACAAATGAAATATTTGAATGTTTATTTATAGGTTTTAAACATAAATCGAAACTTTTGATTATTTACATGAAAATTTCATAAAATATCCATAAGTTTTTGCAACAGTAGCTCTTTACAACATTTTGGAATAAGTTTCATGATTGTGGAATTCCAAGGTATTTAACGCTATATTACATTTATTTTTAAAAAAAGTTTCAAAAAGCACCTTTTTTTTTCTAGGATTGTGAGGCTAACTTTCTTTGTTTGTCTTCTCACTATTTACAGTCATTTCTCCTACTCTTCCTACTTCTAATCCTGTTAGATTGGTTACTTTGTAATCAACACACAATATATTACCTTCTAGCTTTCTCATCTAGCACAATATTAGTATCCTCTTAGGATATCACATTTAATTTGGATTTTCTTACCTATTTTACTAATTCATCTTGTAGAAATTTTTCTTTGGTCTTTATTTGGGTTCACCTAACAATTCTACATTCTCCATTTTTGACATGTGATACCTCACAATGCCACCACACTTATGGGAAGGTAAGTATGAGTAATTATATTTAATTTTGTTGAGTTCATATTTTCTATCACTTATTACTTCATTACAACCATTTAATTTCGATTTCAATGTTGCATATTCTTTTCTCAGAGATCATGTCATGTTGCACTATTGTGAGACATGATGATCTTCAGTTGGGGAATATGTATACATTTATTTTTCACTCTTACTAAAATTTTATGGTTGTAGACCATCTTCCACCATTGATCTCACTTGTTTAGTCCCTTTAGGGGCATCATAAAAATGGGGCTGGGATGGTAAGTGGTACCCATGAGAGAGATGTCATTTTGGGAAGTTACAAATGCCTTACAACATGTATACTTCATTTATTGAATCCTTTTTAATCCCCTTACTATACTCTTGGACCTCCTTCAGGTGAACTCTACTTAGAACAAGTTTCATATCACACTTCACATCTCCTCCTAAGTTTTTTCTCTACTCCTAATCATTCCCCATTGAGTATAATAATCTCTAGTTATTGCAAGACATGCTGGGGTTAGCCCACCAGTTGTACATATAATATATCAGATCAAGAATACATGTAAGCATAAAAGTGGAATCTACCATATGGAATATACAAAACAAGAGACATAAATCACACTAGATTTAATGTGGTTCACCCAGTGTGGGCTACATCCACCAAGAAACAAGCCAATCTATTATCCAAAGGACAAGATATACAATGAAGATTTACAATCTTCCACACCTCTCTTGATGTCCAATACTTTCTTTCTATCAAGATTTCTCTTTTCTCTCACCAAGGAATTCTCTCTCTCACCAACCTTTTTAAAGTTCTTTCTAATTCTTGTTAATCATCTCTCTTCTAAACCCTAGCTTTATGCTTATATAGTGTATCTATAAACTTAGGGCACTTAGCTATGCAATTACAACAATTAGATTCACTTTAATGCTAAAAATAGATATAATTCCGGGACTTAATTAAAACATCACACACAGGTAACCGACACCAGTTATACCTAATCGATATCAGTTCCTCCTTGCCTAATGCCAGTCATACTTGATCGATGTCGGTCTTGGGTGACTGACGATGCTTCGTCCCTAACTGACTGATGGTTACTATGCATTCTCCAGAAAGTTTCCATAAAAGCATGCTAAACTGAAGTAATTAAGCTCCACAACTCAACAATCTCCCACTTGGAGATTAATTACTGCACCATGTACATGTACAACGTCCTTCCTTGGATTCTTTTCCTTGGCTTTATTTCTCCCTCTTCAAGTCTCAAACTCGAAGACCAACAGAAGTGGAGTGTAGCTCCAACTTCTCCTTTTCTAATGGCTTCATTAGCATATCTGCAGGGTTCTCCTTCTCATATGAATCTTTTCTCAGACTTCAACTTTCCATCCTCCAATACATGTCATATGAAGTGATACCTCAATTGAATGTGTTTCGTTCTTGAATTAAATGATGATTTCTTTTCCAAATGAATAACACTTTGACTATAATTGTACAATTTACAATCATCTTGCTCATTTCCCAACTCTTTCACGAACCTACTCATCCATATCATCTCCTTGCTAGCCTCTGTAGCTATAACATACTCTACCTCTGTAGTAGACAAAGCAATAACCTTCTGCAATCTTGAAATCCAACTAACTGTCGTCCCACCTACTGTCAAAATATATCCAGCAATGCTCCTCCTACCATCCAGATCTCCAGCCATATCCGAATCAACATAGCCACATAAAGAAATATCTAAACCTCCATAGCATAACCGCATGTAGATGTCCCTCTCAAATACCTGAGAATCCATTGGACTGCTTTCCAATGCTCTTTACTGGATTAGCCATAAATCTAATCACAACTCCCACTGCCTGTGTAATGTCTAGTCTGTACAAACCATAACATACATGAGACTTCCAACTGCTGAAGCATATGGCACTCGTGTCATGTACTCAACCTCCTCATGTGATGAAGGAAACTGATATTTACTCAATTTTAATTATCCAGCCATAGGTGTACTTAACAGGTTTTGAATTTTACAAATTAAAAATTTCAAACACCTTATTGATATAATGCTCCTGAGACAAATACAATTTCTTGTTCTTCCTATCTCTATGAATTTTCATGCCAAGGATTCTCTTTACAGCTCCTAAATCCTTCATTGCAAAAGTGTGAGCTAACTTTTATTTAAGCTCACCAATGTCCTGCATACTAGATCATGCAATAAGCATATCATCCACATACAATAATAAAATAATATAGCTCCTGTTTTCAAGCTTCTTGAAATAAACATAATGTTCAGATTCACATTTCAAGTAACCATGCTCATACATAAAACTATCAAACCTCATGTACCATTTCCTTGGAGCTTGTTTTGAGCCCATACAAGCTCTTTTTCAACCTACACACTAGTTTCTCCTTACCCTTGACTTCATACCCAAGCGCCTGCTACATATAAATATCTTCCTCTAAATCACCATGAAGGAAAGTTGTCTTTACATCTAGTTACTCTAAATGTAAATCCTTCTACTGTAACTAAACTCAATACAATATGAATAGAAGTCATCTTAACAACAGGAGAAAATATTTCACCAAATTCAATACCTACTTTCTGTGTAAATCCCTTTACTACAAGCCTTGCCTTGTATTTTTATATCCACCCTCTTCTTCCTTAATCCTGTAAACCCACTTTTTCTGTAATGTTCTCTTACCTACTGACAACTTAACCAAATCCCAAGTCTGGTTTTGTTCCAAGGAGTCCATCTCCTCATCCATTCCATGCTCCCACTGAACATGAGTCTTATCTTGCATTGCTTCTTCAAAACTCTCTAGTTCACCATTATCAATCAATAATAAATAAAATAGAGAAGGTGTAAATATTTCTGGAGGTTTACTTACCCTTTGTGACCTTCTCACAAGATTTTGGGGTACCAGAGGCTCAATCTAGACCTCCTGGACATTCCTATCCAAATTTGACAGTGACTGACGCCAGTCATCTCTAACCTACATGCTGGTTCTAATAACTGATGTTGAGTTTGGATCACTCTGTAACCGATACCAGTTTTTATGACTGGTGTCGGTCAGGGGTCAACCGACACTGGTTACTGTGTAACCCTGTCGGTAATTATTTTAAATCCGAGAGTTCATTTTCATTCACAAATTTATCAACCAGTTCATCCTTGGTACCAAAACTTGATCCCTGTACATTCTCTTTTCATTCCAATCAATGTCACAGACTCCTAATAATTTTAGAATTATGTAAATCCCAAAAATGGAAAATCTGAAATCACCGGACCCATAACCAATGAAATTACATCTCTTGGATTTTGCATCCAAATTTTTTCTATTTTCCTTATCAACATGCACAAAAGCTTCTGAACCAAATACTCTAAGAAAAGAAAGATACTAGCTCTTTTCCGGTCCAAGATTTCTTCTGGTATTCCACCATCTGGTGAACTTGAAGGTCCATGGTTAATCAAATAAACCATGTATCTATTGCTTCTGCCCAAAATTGTAAGGGAAATTCAGAATGTATCCTCATGCTTCTAGCATGTTCCATGATTGTTCCTATTCATTCTCTTCTACAACACCATTCTCCTATGGTGTTCTAGGAACCGTTCTTTCTCTACATATTTTATTCACTGAACAATAATCATTGAAAGCCTTGCTACAATACTCACCACCATTGTTCAGATCTAAGGCATTTTAACTTTGAATTTGATTCATTTTCCAATAAGGGCTTTTCATCTTTTAAAAGTTTCAAAAACATCATATTTACGTTTAATACAATAAACCCATACCTTTCTTGTAGCATCATCAATGAAAGTAACATAATATTGGGATCCTCCATGAGAAGCTACCTGAGATGTTACCCACACATATGACTATACAAGCTCCAATTTTTGCTCCTTCTTAGTTGCTCCAACTTTGAGAAATCTCATTCTCTTTTACTTTCTAAAGATACAATGCTCACAAAAATTAAGATCTAAATCTTTCAAATTTGATAACTTACCCTTAGCCTTTAATATATGCATTCCTTTTTGACTCATATGACCCAAACGGTTATGCCACATGCATGCATATGAATTTGAAGTAGATATTGCAGAAAAAGAATCAATAATATAGGTAGATAAATACAACGTTCCTACCTTCTTACCTCTTGCCACAACAAAAGCACCCTTGGTGACTTTCCAAGAGTCTCCTATAAAAGTAACCATCCAACCAGATTCACCTAGTTGCCCTACAGAAATAAGATTCCTTCTGAGGCTTGGCACATAAACAACTTGACCTCTCACTTATGTCGTTGTTGTGAACAAATCTCCAAAGTCATCATGAATCACCTCTATTTACGCTACGACATTCCCTTCTACCATGTACATTGATAATGTAAATCTTCAGAATAAATAGTTTAAGACATTGTGTCAATGCCTTCCATATTACTTCTTGAGTGGTTCTACCCCTAGGACCCTAAGGTAATGAAAACTGAGTTACTCAATAAAACTTTGTATGGATCTGGAGAAAGAAAATGGTAAGTAATATTGGCAAGTAATGGCACTTACAGATACATCCCGCCATTGGGCATATAAACATGCATTGTACTCTGACTGGTGAAACCCCATAGTCACTATTCTATGTCATGAAGCCATTATACCCTTAGGAAGTGGAGTTTCCTCCCTGAGAATATCTCTTGGGGACTATGTGTAATGGCGAAGACTATAGAGTTGCTTCGGCTAGCGACAGACTGAGCCATGTTGGATGAAAAGTGTATGAGAGCACTTAATCACCTAAAGGTCATAATCAGAATAGAGTATTAAGAGATCTAAACAAATGGATCATCCATCATTGATTCAATTGTAGGTGGGTGATTCTAGTCTAAAAGAAAATCATAAGAACATTGTCACGGAAAGAGCAGAAAGGTAATTTGAGCTAACTGGTTAGGGCCGATGTGGTGGTGCTAAATAGGATCAGGAGCTTATAAAACTTCATACTTAGATGGTGAAGAGCTTCTTTAACCCATGAATGCCATGCACCCAAGTGATTCTATTTGGCTTTAAAATGGGTTAGGTATCTCAAAAATGCTAAAAAGTAGAAAAAATAAGAAAAAAACAAGCATAACATCATAAAATCAAGGAAAGAGAAAACAATAAAGAAAAAAAACATGTCATCCAAATGTGAAAAACCATGAATTATGGCGCATGGGAAGGTCTTGTTGAAAAGAGTTTCGGGTGCTCTCAAGAAGGATTTGTTCGGTCACAAACTACTCGTACATCGAAGTATGGGTAGCTCTCATCACTTTAGGTTATTTTCCTTGCTAGGTTCTAAGAACCCTACAGAAATCCATCTTGCAAAGTCATGATCTAGCTATTTGTTCTTGTATTCTACGTGAAAGATGTGCCTTTTATATCCCCATCTAACATTGGGGGCACCTCACATTCCACTCTCATTACTAATGTGCATGGAATTATGCCTTTTGTATATTCCCACATTTACCGTGGGGCATCCACACTTCTTTGTAAGTGTACATTGCTTTCAGAACATGAACTGAGAAAATGCAAAAAACATTAAGACCTAAAAGATCACCCAAAAATCTAAACATTCAGCAATCCCCCCGGGAACGAAGCACACAATTTTCCATAACATTATTTAAGGAAACCTCGAAAACTATGTGACAGTAGCCTTGAAAGCATATCTTTCAAGATAACCAAAAAACATTAGAAAATATATCAATGTTGTCCCATAAAACAAGGTAGTGATTTAATTGGTTTTAGGGTCTGGTTTGTAAGTTTTGGTTGGAAATATCTTTTGGGTTGTGTATGATTTAAAAGACTGTTCATTTTCTTACCGTAGATGAATCTCGTTTGATTAATTGTGTGTTGTATTGAGTTCATTTTTTGTTTAAGATATGGATGTATTCTCATTATGGTGATGAATCTTTTAGGATTCATTTTACTTACTTTAGATTGGATACAATTGATTGTTGTTAAAGTTTGCATGAATTATTTTAGTTGAATATTCATTGTGTTGTTTTGTCTTATATATATTTTATTTGTTAAATTTTATTGTGGGTTGTTTACTGCAACCGCATTTGGTTTGATTATTACATCTATCATCTATCCCATCATCACATATAAAATCATCTAAAGATCATCTATAAAAAAATGCTAAGTTTAATCATGCATGTCTACTAAGCTCTCTCACATATCGTATCATCAATAGGGCAAGGGGGTTGTGCATGATCACAAATCTATTGTTAGAGTAGGTATTTACCTTAGCTCATGTTCACCTAGGTACCTATTTACCTGTATTGTTTTATCCTCACCCCCTTATGTGTGTGGATATTTCTTTTTATTTATTTAGAATAGGAGATATTATCTATGGGTAGGTATAGTTCTTTACTTGATCTATGGTATTGGACTAGTTCTGTTCCTAGATCTATGGTATTGACTAGATCCTGATGTCTAGTTCTCTCTAACATATATGGGGACTTGACTAGTTCTTTGATGACTAGTTCTTCCATGGTTTATGGCTTGATCTCCGACCTTGATGGTGTTAGATTGTATTCCGTGCTATATAAGCAAGGCCCATGCTCATTGTATTTCATTGAGTTTCCATAATATATATGATATACTGCTCATTATTTGCAAAGGTTTTGTGTAAAGTTATTCTGGTGAATCACTTTCATCTTATTGATCGTGGTGTTTGATTAGCATATGTGTTCTTGGCTTGGTACAGAGCAGAAGATAAAAATCCTTAGCCCTTGGCCATATGGTGTGGTCCTATGAGGGCTTAAGCTCTAATTCCTACTAGTAGGTGCTTAACTTCAGTCCCCTTTCATTTTATTTGTGTGGTGAAAGAAAGACATTTTATTCTATTTTAAAGTGGGCAACTAAATACATAGTAAACATAATTTGAAAAGCTTGTTAACTTTGAATCGTCACTAGACTCATTTAGTTTTGAGTGTCTTTTTTTTTTATTGCAAAAGCACTTTAGTTTCCGTCTCTTGCGCATTGGAATATTTATTTTTTAGAATTTCACTATTTCACTATATTATCAAGTGCCCATATTGGTAACACGCATCATTTAAAGTGTCAAAATCTGGGGTGGGCGTCTTGGTGCCTTGCTAGGGGTCTTTTGCATCGTTGGTTCGTGCATTTATTTTGGTGATTTTTTTTGAGGATGGGGCATCTACTTCTACATTAGAGCATGTTGAGCCATTAACAAACACAGATTACCCACACACATGGACCCCAAGACTGGACAACAATATTAAGCAAAAGGATTTTATGGGATTTAGGTATAAATATATATCGTAAAATCATTTGCTTTGTTTCCCTACCCTTCTTCTTACCGTTTTGCCCTCACCATTTTTCTTAGTTTTCCAAATTCTGTCACACCTGCTATCTTTCTTTTTACATTCCGTCCTATTTTCTTCGTGTTGTAATTTCGGAACTCTTCAATTCTTCAAGAACAACCAGTAATTGACGAGAGAATAGAAAAATTTCAATACCATTAGCACTTGATGATGTATGGGTTTGATAGGAACTTTGTAGGTGACAATTTTTGTTTCTTTGGAAACATGTACTCTCCTTCGAAATATGGGAGAAAATTGGGAGGATTTATATTTTGTAAGTGGAATCGAATGAAGCCAATGCACTGAATATGAATCACCTGCTCTAGCCATCCTGAAGATTGTCCAACATATAACTATCTTTACCAGTTCAGCATTTGTTGACCAGTTGAAAGGCGGAGTGGAAGAGATAAGGAAAAGGAAGAGTGGTGTTTACTTGATTCGATCCAAGTTGGAGAGGACCATTTCAAAGATGGTCTCTACCTTTTTCCGATACATGGATGCCCTTGGTGACACATTTAAAATGCCTGACCATAGAAACATTTTGTGAAATACTACTAGGAAAATCCAATTGTCTCACCTTGGAATCTTTCCATCTCTCAAAGGCTATTTGCATCTAATCCTAGGGCAAGGGAAAACCAAACATTAAAACCAAATCACCCCTTCTCCATCCAAAATTCTTCTCTAAACCCCATAGAACACAAACTCAAAACCTAAGGCGTCCTTCTATCCAGAATACGTCTAGTTCCGGTCATTGCTCTTTTTATGGGGTAAGTAAATCATGAAGAACAGAGGGGTTATAAGTGAATGCAAAGCCTTAGAGGATCAGTCAAGAAACCCAAAATTGCTATTCCTACTCCCCCTCCTTCTAATCAGCATGGCAATCACGTAATGTTTGTTGGGAGATATCAGTCACCACTTGCAGACAATTGGGTATAGATTTCTGGTGCTTCTCTCACTGACTTCTCCGAAGGAGTCTTTTGTTTCTCTAGGTTTGAATTTCTACTTCCAAAATAGAGTTGGAGATTCGTCCTTCTTGCTATAAAGGAAAAGGTGATATAATAACAACTTATGTGCAGTATCCAAATCACTTATTGTCCTACATCACTACCAATTGCTTTCTATGTCTCAAATTTGTCATTTGTTGGTCAAGTAAACACTACTTTTACACCATGTGGGGCAAAGTAACGAACTTTTTGGATCAAAAATTCCCTTGTTGCTACCGGTATTGGTTGATCATAGTTCGCGACTATATCACTTTAGGGTTTTTGATGGACACTTCCTCTAATAGGGCCCAGGTTGGTTTTCTGGGCAGAATTCAGAGAGTAGCTTGGCATGAAAGAGGTTGGACTCTTAAGTACATATATTTGAAGGATTGACACAGTCGTGTAATGGTAGATGGTCTTCATAGATTTCTAGTCTTGAGGGAGTTTCTCTGGCTGTGCATTATGGAAACACACCAAATCCTTCCTAAGAATTTGTCTAAGAGGTGTCTTCACCACTTGAGCTTTGTTGCATAGCTACTGATGGTTTTCTACCCCTCGTGTCATGGAAGCTAAGTAATGCACTTACGTTTATTGAATTTCTCGAGCGTACTTGGGTTTAATTTTCCTCAGTACAAAGTGGATGTTTTTGCACTTCAAGTCTTCAGCTTTGGTCGAGCAGACATCTTCAGTTGCATAAGAACCTTCATCTGATAATGGGGTGGTACTTCAGCGATGAGTTTTCTTCATGATCTTTTGGCAACTCAAGGCATTTATTCACCAGCATTCTGATTCCTCATACTCCACAATAGAATGCTTAGCAGAAAGAAGAATAGAACTTTGAAGGAAATTGCTAATTGTGAGGATGCATCCTAGAGATTTACCTCCCTTCTACTGGCAGCAGCATTAATGTGGTCTACTAATTTAGAATCAAACACCACATAGAGCACTTGAGCATTTTGACTCTGAGAGGAATCTTGGTCCAACACTAAGGAGCCAGAATGTCTCGTTTTCAGGCTTTGGGAGCCCTGTTTGGGCGCTTTGTGGCCAAAGAAGAATAAGAAAAGCTTTAGATGAGAGGTAACCCTTGTCTTTTTGTAGGGTATTGTGAGGCATGAAGCTTATCATCTTTTAGATCTTTGTAACACATGAATGTGCTTTTCGTTTTCGAACACATGTTCAGTTTGATGAGCATTTCCACTCCTCATATGTTCATCTTCTTCCATTCCTTCGTCTTCGTCATCTCATCTTGAGACGAATCCTTTCTTTGAGGAGATGGGATAGGAAGGTTATAGTCCATTGAGGATCCTATTCCCACTATGTTGTCATTATGCTAGTGGGCTCGTACTACAGTTTCTGAGGCAGCATCTTTCCTAGAGGGACTTCCCCCACTATGCAGCAATCACGCCATTCTACTGGTTTTTGGAATTTTGTGTCAGGCAGCATCTGAGGATCCACAGTCTTTTCAAAGGCTCATGATGACAGAAGTGGGGATGATTGATACAGCTGAGTATTCTTCTTGATGAAAATGCATACTTGGGATTGGTATCTCTTCCGAAAGAAGAAAGATGGTTAGTGTAAGTTGGTATACCGAACCAAATATGTGCTTATGGGTCCCCCCCATTACACGTTATAAAGCTCGTCTTGTTGGCAAAGGGTTTTCACAAGTCAAGGTATATTGATTACTCTGAGACTTTTTGCAGTCCCATTGCCAAGATGGAGTTTTGTATGCCTTATACGTGTTATTACTACATCAACAGGGGTGTGGCCTGTATCCTAGATGCGTGAAGATTCCTTCTTACATGGAATCTCAAGAGAATATATATGGAGCCCCAGCGTGATTTGTTCAGTTTAGTTATTCTCTTGTTTTCAAGCTCCAAAGGCTCTCTACGGTTCTCAAACAAGCCCCTCGGGCTTTGTATGAGAAGATGGGATATTTTTCTTGTATTCTCTAACAGTTTTATTCATTGCCATTCCATCATACCTTATCTCCAGCATGTTGGTGAAGATATTGTCATGACTTGGCTTTATGTTGAATCTGTTACATTAACTGTAACTCGTCTTTCCCCCAGTCAGAGGCAGTTCAGCATGGCTCTTTTCTACACATTGACAATGACAAATATTGAGCTATTGCATTATTTCCTGTTTTAGATTTCTCAAACCAGATTTCAGGATTCATTTGATCAACAAAGTACACACCCCATGATCTTCTTAGGCACTTTGATATGGCTTCTTACCACCAAGTCCTCTCCTTTTCATTCTACAGGGTTAATCTTACAACCACAGTACCACACCACTTTGTGATTCTACAGTATATAGGCATTTGGTTCGGGAGTCTCATTGTACTTTGACCCATACTCGCCCTGAGATTTCTTACGTTAGGGAGGCTTGTATCTCAATTTACACATTCTCCTCATATGTCATTGGCAGGCGCTAAAAAGGATTTGCACTATTTACAGGCCTTCGTACTTGGCCAATACACTACACTAGGGTTCTACTCAGTTGGTTTGATAGACAGATCAATTGGGCAGGGTTCGATTGATGACAGTCGTTGCTACTTTTTGGCTATCTGTTTCGATCTTGGTTCTTCTCACAGTTACTTGGGCGGGTAAACGCAACAAGCTATTGCACTTTCATCGTAGGAGGGATAGTACAGGGCACATTACCACAAGTCAGGCAGATTCGTTAGGCTTCGCCAGTATTTACAGAGTTTGTTCCCCACAGATTCACATGATTGTTGCTGTGGTGTGACAACCAAATGCAATTCACCTTTCTCCGCAACCTAGTTGACACCAGCGACCCGCTATCGAGTACACATCCCTTCATTCGGCGGCAACATTCAGATGGAGTTCTTTGCTTGGAAATACCTTCCAACTACAGCATAGTTTGTAAACATCTTTACATAACCTTTTGCATCACCTCCCTACCTTGAGTGTGTGGAATGCTTGGGGTTTTGGAAGTTCTTCTTGGGGGTTTTCGGTGAAACATCTTTCCATCTTCTTCTTCTCTTTCTTATAGCAGATTCTTACCTTCTTTTGGTTCAATATTTCTTCATGGATTATGTACACATGGCTACTTCATCAGGCCGTTGTCGGGACTCATACTGTGGACATGCCACTTCTATTTTGGCCCCTAGCTACACTTGAGGGGGGGTTGAGTAGGTATTACTTTAGTTCATTTTCACCTAAGGTACATTATTTACCTTTATTGTAGTTATCCTCACCCCTTATGTGTTGGATTTCTTTTTAGTTAGTAGATATTAGGAGATCTATCTAGTTAGTTAGGTATAGTTATTGCCTTGATCTATGATTGACTAGATCCTTTATGTCTCAGGTTCCTCTCATAATCTATGACTTTACTAGTCTTTCCATGATTTATGCTTGATCTATGACCTTGATTGGGCTTCTTAGTTGTTTGCTTTGCGTATATAAGCAGGCCCGCTCATTGTATTTCATGTAGTTCCATAATAATAATGATATGCTGACTCATTTGTTGCAAGTTTTTGTTTAAGTTATTCTGGCAAATCGTCGTTCCTCTCTTTAGCCTGGTGTTTGATTAGCATCTGTGTTCTTGGCTTGGTCCGATCATGCGTTATCGTGTCCCTTTTATCTATCACCCCAAACCAAGATCCATCTAATGATCATCCCCAAATGCTACATCTACCAGAATATATCTGTCCAAAACATATGAATCAGGGCTGAAGGTATATCATCAAGTAAAACAGGTTGTACAACATCGTCTATCTAAACATTATATACATAGAAATGTGATTCTACATCCATCATAGATAACACTCATCTATAACTCACCCACTCATCATTAGTAAAACAACATGACAAATATAACCATCGAATGTACATATATAACTTTATAATGTCTACCTCAAATAAGATATAACATCATCGATATCATAATGGCCATCTAAAGGGCATGACTCAAAAACTGAGCCTTCATAAGAGGATAATCGAACATGTACCTCATACTACTCGATAAAATCAGCCTTCAAAGGCAGTAGACATGCTATGTCTTACAGAAGTAGATCAATCAACCATGAATCTAACCCTCTCCAGGGCTATACCTAATCTGAGACCTGGAGATGACACGACGCGACTGTGATTGGCCGGCTCCAGGTGTACTGCCCTTCTTCTTCTGTGCTGCTGGCTATGTACTGATTGACTGATTGCCCTACCTCGTGATCTAGAGCTATCTTTCCTCACATCTAGATTGATCAAAGGGTACACGCACGCCCACTGAACTTCAAGGTAATAGGGTAGGCTTGGTTAGACGAGGTCCTCATCATTGGCTCTCATATATCCTGAATCATCTTTGTATCCCCAAAGGCAGTTGCTGCCTATACAACAACATCCTCTCTCCTCTCTCGCTCGCATGCCTGTCAGTCTACCCATCAAATGATCTTGTCTCCAACAGCGGCGGCCTGCATCCTCTATTTTTTGTAATGGTCTGGACCTGGGCCCATTCCTATCTCTCTACATGATAAAACCTGTACCTATGCCTGGTCCAGTGTTAGCATAACACTCAGTGTAATCGTGTCGATGGAAGTGGGAGGGATGATTCCTTGGAATTCGTACTTGAGTGCGGGCTTATTTGATTTCTCCACTAAATTCCTTGATTTTCCCGCAAATTTATTGGATTTTTCAGCCATTATGAATTTAATATAAAAATGACTCAGTCACATAAAACAATGTACACGATGTCGGGTCTTAGTCTTTGAACCACCATCAACATAAGAAAAATAAGGCTTGTTTAATTTTATTATTATTATTATTGATCCTAACTTATAAATTTTAAAATGTCAATACAAACAAAAATGTCGAGACTAAGCTCGAATCCTAGATCGGGCAACAACAACAACAACAACAATAATTTATTTATTTTAAATTCTCCCGATTGTAATGGCTTCGTGCAGGATCAATTTTAATATGGCTACATCACCACTCCATATATTCATCTTGTAGTGATATACGCTTTAGGCTTGTGTGCATGTGTTTGTTTTCAAAATAATGCTAATATGAGTAAAGACTAACACCTAAATAGCCCTAACTTAACAAGAATTGAACAACAAACTAAATACCATCAATATAAGAATTAAACAAGGGTTAGATGCTAATAATTCATCAATAAAAACTGTTGAAACTAACAATGTTAAATATCTAAACTCCTTTATTCTCTAACAAAAAATAAATGAATGGACCTAAGTAAGCCTCTATGGCTATCAAAATAGTTGTCCTTAGTATGTCAAGTAACCTAGGAATGAGGGCCTATCAAATTTGGGCTACAAGACCCCCTTTGACACCTCCCATATGACCTAAGAACTTAAGAAAAAGGCTTAACTCTTCAAGATGATGAACTCTCAAAAGGGCAAGGTGCAAGCTCTTAGTCTCTTTGCTATATGATTTACATTTGCTCTCTAAGGAAGTTTAGGTGTAGGTATACAAGGTAGAACAAGGAGCGCTCCTTATATAGCCCAATGGGTAAAGGATTCAACACATTCATCCCTTTGCATGTGAGATAAAGGTAAAACATGATTAGGAATGGATAAGGTTGCTTTATTAAAGGTAATCTTACTTTAGAAGGGTTTAATTTATGCTTAGCATGTCATGGGAGTTGGGGGGGTATTTTAATTAATCAAAGGTGATTAATTAATAGATAGGGTGTAAGCTTATAGAAGCCAATTAGAGGAATATTTAGATACGATTTAGGCTATTAGAAGGGGATTAAATCAATTAAATATTGATTTACTAGTTAGATGAAGGGGAAGACTAATTAATTAATAATAATTAATTAATCTAGATAGAAGAGGTGATTTATTAACGGAATGTCATTAATTAGGGTATTTGTTGGATAGGTGACTTAATTAATTAGTTTAGTGTAATTAATTAATGATGATATGAGGGAAAATGAGCACTTTTGACTATATGTCATTGATTTGCGAGAAAGGGGATAATTAGCGCAATTTAGATTTTGATGGAGGTAGATTCAAGATGATCCACAAGTACACAATGACAAGTGAGAACAAAAGAGTGACGTTTTGTAGGATTGTGATTTTCAATTTAGAAGTTTTCTTAAAAATATTTGAATGTTTTTTTTGAGGATTTTTTTTTAACATATTTGAATGTTTTGTTGAGTTCAAAGTTTAATGAACCTATGTAAGGGAAAAACGAGAAGAGAAAGCTTGGATTGGCCCATTAGCGATAGAATTGGGTATTGTACAAGCAGAGGACAGATAAAAAGGCCGGAATAGAGCAATACGAGTACTAGAAAGGTGACGAGCAACAAAAACGAACAAAAAAGGTATCCCAAACAGAAAGGTGGGCGGGATGCAAGGAGTAAAACTTGCAGCAAAAGGTAGAAATGGGAACCCAAGGAGCACGAGTTATGGATAGGAGCGAATTGCAAAGATAGAGTGGTGAAAGTAAACACCATAGAAAAAGGATGGCATGGGGCGAAGACAGGGAAGAGGGAAAGCAAGGATGCCCTAAGTACGTGGCCTAAGAGCAGCCGAACCGTAGATGTAGTAGAAAGAGGAGCACGCGGCGAATAGATATTTTGTGTGGGAGGACGGGCGGATGCACGGTGGACAAAGAACCAAAACATGCGACGAAACGCGAGAGTAATGTTCTGGGATTACAGCGAAGGGGATGTTACGACGCGGGCTGAACCGAAGTAGGAGAAGCAAGACGAATGGTGGAGAGAGATGTATAGAGGGAATGTAGCATTAGAGGGACCTTGCGATGAGACGTGCTAGCGACAAAAGCGGAAAGAGGCATAAGAAGTCCGTGAGACAAGATCTTGCACTGAGGAGTAAGTAGGTAAACTGAACGAAGTCCAAAAAATAGACACTTGGGGGGTACACATACTAGAATCACTGTCGAACTACGCATGAGATGGAATGCCCGGAGAAAATGTGAGGGCAATGAATGGAATGTGAGTTTGTTATTCACCTGTGTATTGAAGTGAAGATTTAAAAATAAGGGAATCAACCCGGTGAGAGAGACGCCACACGACGCCAATGGTTGAGAGGGAGGGATGTGATTGGAGGGTGTATTGAGGTGAAGTGATGTATGATGGTGAATCGGAAGTAGGAAAGAATGGGGAGGGAAGGACAAAAAGCGAGTGAGTAGACCAAGGCAGAGCTTACAGTGTCTACAGCAACAGGCAAGCACCAGAACGAGAGAGCGGGACGCATGAGCCCACAAGCAAGCCGGAGCGAGGGCAATAGTAATTAATGAAAGCTAATCAAACACACAACAAGGTTATTGCTCTACGGGAACACACCGTACGAAGGGGGGTAGCCATAGCCCCGATAGGATTATTGGAAATACCCCAAAGAGAGGTTAATATTAATTGTTACGACTTTGGGGTTTGGAGCTTTGGATTTTGAGTGTGTTTGTTTGATTCTTTTGCTTTTCTGAAAAACGTATTTCAAGCTCTCTGTGTGGAGACAAAGGGGGGGGGTTAAGAAGGACCGGATGACTGGAGAGATGGAATGGGAAAGGGGGAGGTAAGCGGGAATTGTTGTGGAACTGTGAGACAGAGACATGGACTGAAGTGCAACAAAATGTCCAAAAATTCTTCAAAACAAGTTTATTAGATGTTTGAATGGGATAGGATCCCATGAGGGTCAGTCGTTCTTTAAGTAACGGCAAAGCTGAATAGAAAAGAAACCAGGGAGCAAACAGATACCATAGAGCAGTAAGATATGTGCAAGAATGCAGGATGAAGAATAAGCTAACCACAGAAAACTATCACCGAACGACCAGGGATTGAAAATGGGAGTGTTAGGAGAAGATTGCAGTAGAGAGGAAAGGGCAAGGAAGGGAGAAAGAAAAGGGAAATATACCATGTGTGACGCAACACTTGATTGGCAAGATGTTTGATCTTATGGGTACAGCATGTGGGAGTAAGTTATTGGTGTGATGGAGGAATAGGTGTTTGACTGATAAGGTATTTTTAGATTGGATTATGATGCAGAATAATCACTATACTAATAGGGAACCAGGGTGTTACAGCTGTGAAAGCAAGAGTCAGACTGCTATGTAGGAAGGTAGGATCCAAACAACGATGTTTGTGGGACTTCTGATAACGGAGAAGCCTAAGCGGGTTGTTGTATCAAGAGTGCAATGTAGAGTGATTTCCCAAGAATCTCAGTAAATCATGGGTGGAGTCACACTCAAACTAGAAGGAGGAGAGTTTGAGATGTGTATCGAAGGAGCGAAGTGGAGATAAATGTGTTGCTTAGCGGAAAGGAAGAGAGTGAGAGAATACCATGAATAACCGAGAAGGTTTGTGCTATTTACCCCATAAATGATGGTTATGTTGATGTGTGTTCTTAAATTGCACTTGATTGAAAACTTTGGAGATTGTTCAGTGTTGGGGGATTTTGAGTTTTGGAAGTTTGAATTGAACTTGATAATGAACGTTGGGTTTCTTATAAGTCGACGCTGAATTCGCTGACCTCAAGAAGGAGAAGAATGTGAACATTTTAGGATTGCTGACAGAACGATAGGCAATGGTAGGGGGATTACCAAACATGAGAGAAGAAAATGGATAGATGAAAAGGATAAGGTACAAGAATTGAAGAGGATGGGGGTACAGGAGGTAAGCCAAGGATAAGAGGTGGAAAGGCTACTAGGGGGCCCAAGAAAGAGAAGAAGGGATAATAGAGTGACCATTAAATAGAAGATGAAGGGCTACTAGATGTGTCCCCAAGGATAGGAAGAAGGAAGGGCACTAGACAGACATAGATGTAAGAGGATGGGACTACCAGGATGTGGCCCAAGAATAGAAGATTATGGACTTACTCGAGGGTGATTCATACATAGAAGATAAGGAGTTGTTAGATGTGCACCCATAACGAAGAAAAGTAGTGGGATACTCAAAAAGTCCACAAATAGACGAGGGAGGGCTACTAGAAGGTAAACCCAATAAATAGAAGGACGAAGGGCTACTAGGTGTGGCCCAAGTATAATGATTACCTATGAAAAGGCTTCCTGTGGATTATAAATGTTGTCAAACTATGTATGCAACAGGAAAAAAATTCATGCATGAAATGTGCCCACCTCAATTCTATGGGGCATACCTGCAAGAGAGCGTGACATTTTTTATGAGCCAAATCAAAGGTTTGAAAAGACCTGAATGGAATAGAATTTGCAAAGGTATATTGAAAATAAGCGTTCAGACCTTGTCCGGATGTAAATTACTTTTTATATATGTTTTTGTCTTTCTATATGTTCACATTATCTAGTAATTTTGTTTACTATTTGACATTATCTAGTTCCATTATGTTTGGGATACCACAACATATATTTCAATCTTAATTTAAGTGGAGATGACGTGTTTCCACATGCATCTTATGAAAGGCCATTCCGATTAGTCTTTAGAGAACATTGAGATTTAGATACATGACGGCCAAGATATATCTACATGTCAGAAGATATAGCACTAGACTGAGAAACGAGATGCGCTCAAGATTGTTTATAATTTTGAAAATCTCTATGACAACTTCATTTTTTGATTATGAGGTTCATTCTAGTAGTCCACTTGGTCAATAGATATTGATAAGTAATGTGTTTTCAATGTACGTTGATAACAGAGGTGTTGGCCTCAGGGGTATAGATGAAGAGAAATTTGGAGACATATGACGACTATCAGGGACTATCTGATTCGGACACCGTCATGGACAAGAGTTGTAGATCATTGGTGGAAAGGTGTGTTGTGCAGTTGTGATACTTGGCTCAATCAAAATTGACACAATGCTACACAATTATTTTTCTAACATGTAATTGGGTAATGTAAGATTTGCTAGTGAACTCAGAATGTTCTGACATCACCTTGAATATGGGATGTTGAAAGGATCATGAATTAGTGCATTTTGTTTAGGACTTAACATAAAACTGCATAAAGCACATACATATATACATGGAGAATGGAAGTTAAGTTGAGTATTGAATAGTATTTAATGTAATTTTTGTTTAACTTTTACATAAAACTCATATGCAGATGCATGTGCATGTTGCATTGAGTGGACTTTTATGAATTTGTATTGTATTAACTTTAGGTAAAGACAAATACTACTATTCCATCAATAAGTTTATACTATTTAATGTAGAGGATAATGAGAAAGTGGCATGACATATACAAGTGTAAAAAAGAAGATCATGACAAATGATAGACATGTCTTCCACAAAAGCTTTGTATTCTTCTTAGTAACTCTTATTATCGTGACACTTATGCATTGTTTGATTAGATAATTATAGTGTGAATTGGATGCATAAAAATTCAATATAGGATCATATTGATTATACAAGACATGGAAACATGTCTAAGGACACTAATTCCCCCCTAATCAATGTATGTTAGGATGTGAACCCCGAGTATTGAATCCTCAATCTGGATTACATATCTAGTTTGTGAGAAATGTTTGATTGTACTCTTCAGAAAAAAAAGTTCATAGTTTACTTAAAATAATGAGCACAATTGCAGTGTAGGTAACATTACAATAGGAGGTCATACCATTTGTGGTCCTGGATTGGGACAATGCTTTTCATATCGTAAGTATTGACAAGAAAATGAAATATTCTTCCCCTGCCATTGTGGCATTAGCAGTCATCTAGCTCCCCCTCCCGCTCCCTAGTCGAGCCCACAGTGCAAGCGACAAAAACATGGACAAAGGGTGGATAGATTATATTTGAAAGATTCACAAAATCATTATTTTGGATTATAGAACTTTGGAAATTATATTTTTTTGATGCAAATAGCACACATCCTTCAAAAATGGATATATTATGCCTGATATACATGGCAGTCTTTATGCAACTATTTTGTCAAAGGATTTGGTGGAGTGTAATGAGCCTCACATGTTTCCACAACATTGTGATCATTTATAATGTGTTTGTTTGTAATTAATTCAAATATATGTTGATTTTATGGTTACAAATTTCCCATTTTTTTATTTTTTCATAGTTTCTCTTCTATCCTAATTCTGAGATGCATGAATGGGAGTTTACCAGGAGGTAAGCCACGGATTGAGTCAAGGCCAAAGACTACTAGGATCTGGCCAAGAAGGTTATAAGTAGAAGGGATAGAATAACATGTGACCCATATTCATGTCAAAGAATAATATGGCTACATAGGATATGTCCCAAGGACCTAGAAGATATGAAGATGATACTAGGACATTGAAGAGCCATTGAGAGGATGAAGATGTTGATGCAAAACCATGAGGATGTTCTAGAAGAAGAATATGAAGAATTTAAAGGACTACTCGAGGGTCTCTTAGAAATAAAATAGGAATGATCAATAAGCTAGGTAGAATGTAGCACCCAAGGAATCGAAGATAGTGGGATACTCAAAAACTAATTTCCCACAAATAGACGTAGGGATGGGCTCACTATGACAAATTAGATGACATTAAAAATTATTAGAATAAGGGCTACTATGATTTTTTCCAATGACTAGATTTTGAAGAAGGTGCTATTAGTAATTTTGACCCATTTATGAATATGTTATGTGTGTTCCCTAATTTTGATTTTTACTTTTAATGTGGCTCAAGAATTATTAATGATGTAAGGGATACACCCTACCCTCGATGGTGTATTTTAATACATGGAAGTTTATGAGCTAGTGTAGATGGTTTTGTTGTAATATTTGTTGATAATAAGCTACTCGCATATATCCCACAAATAGAAAAGGGGAGGGCTACTATTAGGTGACCCACACCTAGATGAAGATGAAAGGCTACTTGGTGCTGACCCCACAAGAGATTGTGATTAAGGAATTATGATAGATGAAGAGTTATTAGGTGATGAGAAGATATGCCATGGATCTATGCATGACCAAGGAGTTTCATCACATAATGAAGAATGTGAAGATGGAAGAATAAGAGGAGGATCGAGTTGCATGATCTGAGGCTCTTCCTCCATTTCTTGATTAAAGGAATCAACCTTTTCCTCACAATATGCAGATGCATCAAAGTCTAAAGAGAATCCCTTTTTGTAATCTACTAAAGGAATATGTTCATATGCCCCTATAAATGCCCTAATTTTTTCTTCATTCTGAAAGAGATCAATCGGTATGAGTTGTTGATTAAAGATCCTTAGGGGTTTTATTGCAAGAAATAGGTTCACTTGGTGTGGAAGGCTTAGAAGATGTTTATGTATGATTATTGATAGAAAGAAAAATCTATGGTGTGGGGGACGAAGAATATGTGTAGCTAGATGTCCTCAAGAGTAGAAGAAGGTGGTGTGCACCTACCTATACAATGGTATTGTTGTCGCCAAATCACTGCACCCTCCGAATGGCCAGGATGTGAAATAGGACGTTCGGTGTGATTGGGACACATGGGATCACCTCTCAAGCTGTGGGACTTGGGCTCGAGGTGAACCTCCGGAGAAGGCCGGCTTCCTCTTCCTAAACTAAGTGTTGTACTACTCCTAGTGTAACAAAAATGATTATCTAGTCCTATGCTAACATTTTCATGGGGTTTTAGGGAAAGAGATTTACAGAAATGAAACTATACTAGGGATGGTGATGCACCAAATAAAGGGTGTCTTCAGACTCAGGAAGGGTTAATTTGAAGAGGGTGTGTGCACCACAGGTCAACTTCACCTACTGCAACTTAGAGAGGGTACAGGATACCACAAACTAAGAGACACGCGTTCCCTTTGTTAAACTTTATCAGACCGAGAAATATACCAGTTTCCCAGTGAATAAGGATGAACTCAAGAAGGGTGAACAGACACCACAACTCAACTGCATGCAATACTCCACCACTCGATAAGCACAGAACTCCAAGAACCTGCAATAGAAACTTAAACTTGCACAGTGTACCTGCAAGTACGAGAAAGGCACAAAGAAGCACAGAAGGATGAAAGGACCGAGATTAGTCACAAAACACACACTTTTATTGCTTCAATAACATGCACAATGCATCATACATTCAGAAGAGGCAATAGTTGCCATTATAGTCTTGAAGAGGAGGCTTGAAAGTTCTCTCAACACACAAGAACAACTTGCAGAAGAGAGAGGACTCTTTGAAAAGTATACACTTGCCTGAGATATCTAACTGTCCAACTTGTCTGAACTATTGGAACCCTTTGAAATGAGCTTCCAACTTACATTTATAGAAAAATATGTGAGAAAGAAGAGGAAATGGTCATAATTACATTCCTAAAATGAAGGCCCATGATGTATTTATTACAGTTAGTTGAACCACCTGAGAAGGTTCCATCATGGGTCATTAATTGCCTGATGACCTAGTCTTCTCAATTAATTAAAAGAATATTTAAATAATAATAATAAATAATATTAAATATTATTTTTAAATAAAAATATTAATTTAATTAACATAATGTTGGGACCCCCCCGTTGACCCGTTTGACTTGAAGAGGAGGGGGGTCCATGTGGATAGAATCTGCACAAATCTCAACTCGGTGAGTTTCGAATCCTCTAACTCGGTGATGCAATTGATTTTGAACCCCACACCAACTCTTTCCTCATCTTGGCAATTTTTTGCATTGAGTCCTTCAAATGGTGAGCTATCAAACTTGATTCTTATCATCTAAAATGCATGTAGATCCTGGGAACCTAGCTGACGCAAATTAAGACTCGCCTCAAATGCCACTGCTACGGTCTTGCTTCAAACTCCAAATTGAGCCATTCTGAGTTACCAAGCCACCTATATGCATTGTGAACATGAAGCTGCCCAAAATTGAAAGCCTCTACAAATACATTAAACTCAACACCCACGAGCTTATTCTTTATCTCGATTTGGTACCAATGTTTCCACAATATGAAAAGTTTGACTCTAAATCATACTTAGTGGATTTGATCCATAATACATTGGTTGTACCCACAGAGGTTTAAACAATTCAATGAATTTAAATTATTTCACTCCTGCATGTTGCGCCATTTAGAAATGATTTTCGAGCTATGAAAATTGTTAGGGATCACATCGTGGCTCTGTCAACACTGAATTGATTGATTTCTCTGTGATAGCTCTAGTCTTGACAGATAGAGTCATTTCTTCTTGTTTTGGACCACATCACATGCATTCCACGTTCAAACTCCATGCAACACCACGAGCTCTTCAACTGATTCGACCTGGCTTTGTTTTGCAATCAACTCGAGCACCCGGTTGGGTCAAAGTCACTTGAATGTCGTTTAACCCAACATTTCTAAAAAGAATGGTTTTACCACAATGTTCAGGTTCTTCCTTATCATATAACACTTGCAGTAAGAATGCTTTAGCTTGGCCATAATAAGCACAATTTGTACCTTCCAAACGATGAGAAAATGTCCATTATCAACAAAGACCTAATGTTGTCATGATGATGACCCAGGCTTATGCCCGTAACATGTCGATAGACACCCTTAAGACTAATTCTTGGCCAAAGAACCCTTCGGTATTTTGGTAGTGCATTCAGAAATCTCGGCTCCAATCAACAATTCTGCCACTATTGGGATCTTAGTATGGCATATGTAGCTGTGAGCTAAACCATATAATCATTTTTCTAGAAACTAAAAAGATCCTTCATGTTAAAAAACATAAAAGGAGCCCTTCAAAAAATTGAACAACTGGGGAAACCAAGAGGACCTTGGAAAAATGTATAGGTAACAACCATATGAATTCTTCCTTAGTCGTGGATCAAAGCTAATAGAAATAAAGCTAGATAAAATTAGCTTGAAACTACAGTATAATCGTCCATTGTAAAAAACAAGTTTCTCTGAACCTGGTAAAAGAATACTTTTTATTGTCTGATTGGACGTACATAATGGAAGGGTATAAATATTGCGTATTGTCCTCAGAGTTTCTCAAAGAGACCATTTACGAGTAACAAGGATGTAGCATACAAAACGGCCAACCAGGTATTTCAGAGTTGACCTTCACATTCAATTCATTTCTTGGAGAAAACATGCTGAGCAATATGAATCATTTCATTCTGCACCATAATAAACCTTCATCTCCTAGTTCAGGGAAAATTTTATGAAGCCTTGAATGATGTGACTCCAATCCATCGTATACAGTAGTGAATATTTGTTTCCTGCAGCTGTTGCGTGGGAAGCGTTCAAAAGTCTTCTACTATACTGCAACATGCGAATGCCTGTGCGTGAGAAGCTATGTCTCGCGACCACATCAGGTGAACTGAACAGAGGAGCTGAGGAGAAGGTCGTGGAGTCTTCAGCATTGCTTTCCCATGAAACAGTATGCATACGAGCCTCGACTGAGGAAAACCATTAAACGCTATTGCCTTCGTTCTCAGAAAGAAGCCACTTTCTATTCCTATTGCAACACGCCTGCTGACCTGTGTGTAGGAGTTTCTGTCTCGCGAATTTCCAGAAATGTTATACGTGGTCCAAGCATTCAATGTGTAGAGCCTGACCCCCACTCGCCCATGTTACTCGATGTCATTTGACTATCGACTTAATGAGCCGAGCGGCCTAGACAACCACATCCTGAAATCTGATTAAACACTTCAACGTTGTTTTTCTCCATTCCCACTCCAATTCTCAACTGACTTATTAATCCTTCCTGTGTGACTCGCCCAAAGACTCGGACCACTCCAAGCTGCGCGGGGTTTTGTTTACATGGCCCATGCGGAAGTCTCATGTTGGATTGCCATCGTCAATATCTCCACGCTTGGCAGTTCAATCCGGATTTCTCCCCTACGCGGAGTGAACAACATGGTTTTCCATACCCAAAATTTCCACTTGGCGGTGCTACTGCCTGAATCTCCCCCACGTGGAATTTCAGTCATTGGTTTGCCAAACCATGATATCTCCACGCCTGGCATAATCCAGCTCCAAATCTCCCCGCATAATGGCTTGGCCAAATTAATCCACGGGCCCCGGCCTCAGATTTTCCATGCATAATCTTGGCAAGATAGTGAAATCCTTATCTCCATTCGTGGGATTTTCCATGACGGATAGCGCATCGGGATTGTCTTCAATTGGCAATTTGACCCGATTTCATCCATTAATTCCCACCAGTGCGTGGGATAATTTCAATGGCTTAACATCACGTCATTTCCCTTACGCGGAAACATTGTTCTCTTGCCATGATCGTGCCTTCACTTGGCAATTTGAATTGGCTATACGCAGCAGGTACAGGGTAGAGAAGTAAACTTTATCTTAGAAAATCAATCACCTCCAGAGAGAGTTAATTGTGACAGCTGCCACAGGGTGATCCCAAGGGATCATTGGTGTTGATCCTGATGTTCTGGTTGCATGCGACCACAGCCATGATCAGTTGTTGTAAAATCTTTCCGCTGTAGTAGAAGAACGAGATAAAGTTTTAGTTGAGTTGTCTTGCCTTTTCATTTTTGGAAATTCTCTTCCATGGAAGAAGCTCGACCAAATCTTGAGGCAGCTATTGTCTCCGTCGAGTCATTAAAACTGAATTCATATTCCAACAAGGAAGCATCAATCTCTGCATGTTGAATTAAACTGAGTCGAGCTCGTCATTTCTCTGCCTCAATGAACCAACCATTGAAACATCCTCCGCTCTTATCGAGAATCTTTTATGACAAGCCAAATTTGGACAACCAAACTTACATTTCCTACTCATGAACTCGTCTTTTCAAGGCTTTGTGAAATCTGAGTTATGACTGAGTTAGGACAAGGCACGAACTCCTCTGATGACTCGTCTCTTTATTCCCGATTTGACACTGTTTTAGCTCGACCGAGCGAGATAAGCTTATTGAACTCCTCGATGGCTCGCATTCTTGGAAAAAATGAGCGATCTCACCTGATGACCAGAAGTGGGTCCCTGGGACCAATGTCGTGATTTGATAGTAATAAGGCCTTGTTTTCCAATTTTTCCATGTGCGTAAAATTGGATAACATTTTTGGTGACCTCTCGGGGATGATTTCCTGCTAAGCATGATTCTAGTAGCCTTAAGTCATCCATTGGGCATGGAGTCTGTGTGGAATCCTGAAAGTAGTATGATTTTCTTTGACACATCCTGAAATCCCCTTGAGTATTGTTGATATCCTGGGCCTCCCTGGAATGCTAAGAATGAAGTATACTGAATCTGTTGAATGCTTGACATCCATGGAACACTGCAAAATTTCTGAATGAAGCAGATTTTGAAACTCTTATGGAAACCTTGAACCTTTCTTATCCTTGACACCTTCCAATGATGAAATAATGTGCAGAACAACACAACACACAACAACAAGGAAAGAAAAACAACAACACACAACAATGTGCATAATCACCTGGAGGAAAACACCTAATTTAATAGTACAGGGGGTGGAACGCTTCTAAAAAACAAGCTTTGAGATGTATCCCATTAACATGAATGGGCAGTTCTTCTCTATTGAGCCTAGATAGACAAAATGAATTTTCCTCTTTACAACTTGTGATGATGTATGGCCCACTCCAGAGAGCATCAAATTTGGCATGCCTGCCTGGTTTGGCCCTATCTTCATCCCATTTGAGAACTAAATCTCCCTCTTGAAAATTCTTGTCGGACGCCTTCTTGTCAAAATATTTCTTAACTTGAGCCTGATGCTGCTCCAAAGTTTTCATATCCTTGTCTCGTACTTCCTCTAACTCCATGAGTTCAACAAACCTTACTGTCAGAGGATCACTATCTATAACTTCAAGTTGATGAGCTAACTCCAAAGAAGGTAACTCCAATGAGAGTGGGAGTTTTTCCTCTCTTCCATATACAAGAACAAAAGGAGAATTTCTGATGGCCCTTTTAGGTGTGATCCGATCTGCCCATAAGGTAATCTTAAGCTGTGTATGCCAAGTCCTCTTATTAGTCTCCTTTCTCATTAGTGGCTCAATTTTGGGATTAATTGGTCTCTGTTTCTGACGAACTGGCTTAGCATTAGGATCCAGTTCGATGGTATGTTGTGCTAGACCTGGATCAAAACCACGCAGATCTTTATAGCTCCATGCAAAGATGTCATGATACTCTTGACAAATTTTGATGAAAGCTTCTTTCTCCTCAGAAGTACACACTTTTCCGATCTTAAGAAATTTTTCATTTGATACTTCGACTTCCTCAAAATATTCTTCTTTGACCACCATGTTAGGGCTTTGTCTTTTGGCTTGGTCATCTGAATTGAAAATGGATTCCAAAGTGACTAAACCTTTTGGTAACTTGTTGCTTTTCAATTGGATAATTTGCTCACCATATGACTCTTGTAACTTATCTTGATTCTTTGTAGCAAACTCCGCCTCTTCTTGTAGGAAGAGGACAATTTGTTTGTCACTATCAAACACTTGCCAACTACTCACATTATCAGGGACTGCTGGTCAAACCACCATTTTAACAAATTGCTGCCCTTCTTTCATGATATCAACTGGTATGTTGTATTGTGAACCAATTGTAGCAAGCCTATCTGCATCTTGATTTTGATTTCTAGGGATTGCATGGATTCCAAAAGCTTTGAAATCTTCAATCAGGTCCCAGACTCGGTTCTTGTATGATCTTAAAAGATCATTTTTGGATGCACTACGTGCCAAAACTTGATGAAAAACTAACTCACTGTCTCCAAAAATAGTTAGGGCCTTGATTCCCTTCCTTTGGGCTAGCTGAATTCCTTGCACAAGAGCCTCGTATTCAGCAACATTGTTAGTGCAACTGAACTGCAACCGGAAAGATGAGAAGTACTTATCTCCCTCTGGAGAAATTAACATAACACCAGCACCGGATCCATTCTTACTTCTTGAGCCATCGAAGAACAATTGCCACAGTCCTTTAGAATCACTTGGTGTTTTGACAAGTTGTGGTATGATTGTATCTTCTTCATGGATACAGTAGGTACCTAATCCTGTTTCTTCCAAGACCAGCAAACCAGCTTCTTCTTCTGCCAATACATCAGCGTAGGGATCGTACTGATGATCTCTACTTACTTCATCTAGCAAAGTATCAGGGACTTCTTCAACAAGGGTGGTTGGTTCATGATCAACATCTTCCTCTTCTGGATCACCGATGGTGTAATTTCCATTTATGGGACTAGCAGTGTAGGGTTCTACATGATTATGGCAGATTGGTTCTGCCCTTATAGTTACTTTGGTTCCATATCGAGTCCTGAGAATCATATGTGACCAATCGGCTGATAGGTAACCGCCCATCTTGGCAGTGAAATCCCGTGATAGGCAGATGGCAAAGAGGGGAGGGAGATCAATGACTGATATGTCTTGGGTGAATGAAAAACTTGGGCATGCATGGATGGTAAGTTGAAGTCCTTTGATAACCCCAACAGTCTTAACAGCTGTGCCATCTAGCTAAACAACCCCTCTTGTAACTGGCGCATATTGTATGCCTAGTACATCTGCAATTTGTTTCGGCATGACAGAGCTACTGGCACCAGAATCGATCATGCAATTATGTACCAGGTGGTCGCCAATGATCAGGGAAATGTAGAATGGTGGTGGTTTGTTTGCTGTAGGAATGATTTTCCCTTCCGGTTGACACAAATTTGTAGCATTTGTCACTCCATGGCTTGGTGATCCGCTGGTTGTACTAAAACTGTTCAGAGCTTCTCGCAACAGGTTTCTTTGAGAAGGAATCGAGAGTGCATCCCACATGGTAACGCTCAGATTGGTTTTCTTCATTTGTTCTACTATGCTGAAGGGAATTGCTCCAACTTTGATGACACTTTTTTGGGCATTGGGGTCCTCCTTTGGAAAATGTTTGTTGGGTACCGTGATGCCTGGAGAACCATCTTTCCCTGCGGCGTGGCTAGCCGGTGTTTCTGGTGATTTCTTTCCCACATTTTTATCAACCGCCATTTGTAATCCATGTTGAGAAGTAGATGCTAGATCAGCTTCGGGAGGTTGAGGCTCCATTGCTCTCTTCTTGGAACGAGTGTTTGCTGCCACTGATGAAGAATCTATATTCAATCCGCAAAAATCTTCTTCTTGCCAGTTTAGCAAAGTGGATTCTTCAGGTGCCTGCGGTTGATCTGCTGCTTCTTGCGTAGATGAATTGTTTGTTAACTCTGAAGGGGCAGATACACTTTGAACCATAAGGGCCTGGCTAAGAACCCCATTGGGACAAAGATTTTGATTGTGAGGTTGAGAGCAAGGATAGCACCATTCGTAGTCTTGAACTAGATTATTCTGAACAGGTACTATAGCTCTAGATGAGCTAGCTGCAAGAGGGTTCCGAAAGTTCAAGGGCCTGACATTTGCAACTTGACTTGTAGTTTGATTTTGAGGCTGATTGTTTCCTTGAAAAGGAGGACGGTTAGCCTGATACTGCTGATTTTGTGGCTGATACGGACGATTGTATTGAAATTGTTGCCTTTTGAGTGCAACGAGCTCATTTCCAAAATTTTGCAGTAGTGACTTGACTTCAAATAGGTCATTTGAAGAGGCAGGGGAAGATTGAGATGGTTGCTTGGAGTCCACTGGAATAGGAGCAATGATAGGCTGATGATTCGTAAGATCTGGAGAAAAGGGCATTGGTGGTCGTGGAGCTATCTTTCCAGCCTGAATCAAAGAATTCTCTGCACTTATGGCAACTTCGTAAGCATCAGGAAGTGTAGTCCCTCCCATAGACTGGATCATAACTGCTACATCGCTATTCAAGGCTCGCAAATAGTACAAGAATGCATTATGTGCAGAAGGCTTTATGAGCGCCGGAATCCTATTCCAAGTCCTGTGGAATCGGAAGTTGAAATCACTCATGTATTCTTGGGGAGCTCTCTTTATGGTAGTAAGTTGTTCCAAAAGTGATAGGTGATCACTTTTGTCTTCAAATTGTTTACATAGCTTTTCTCCCAACTCGTCCCAAGTGGTTATAGTGCCAACACCTAACCCGCGAAACCATTGAAGCGCTTTTCCCTTGAAAGAGGTAGCAAGAAGTCTAACTGCAACGTTGTCTTCGGTGATATTATGTACTGCGCAGATGCTGGCTACATCAAAGATATGCTCCACTGGAGTAACGTGAGTTTCCCCCGTGTAGAAGGGTAAACTTTTGAGTGCCGCAACAGGTATCGGGTCACGTTGAGCCAACACGAGAGGACTGCTTGCATTGAAAGGGGGAAAAACTTGGTTCCTCGCCATAGCAACGAAAGGTTGATTGTTCCTGGGTGGAGGAAATCTTCCGTAAGGAGGAGTTGAATGACCCCTACTAGGTAAATCTGCAACTGGGGATGTGGAAATGCCTCTTCTTCTTCTCTTTGGAGGAGACAAGGAAAGTTCGATATGCTGATAATTTCCTTTCTTTGAAGAAGCTCTTGTCTGAATTCTTCGCATAAGTTACTGCACTGAGATTCGGAATCCAGAGATATAGAGTCGCCAGGTACTTTGACTTGTGTAAGTGAGAAGAGAAGTACCAACTCTGTCCCACCGGGCGTGCCAAAAACTGTTGTGTGTGGTCGCACGGTGGCTTATGATTTGTTGTTGTAATGAGACACCTTGAAAAGATGGAAGATCTAACCTTAGTGTCCCACCGGGCGTGCCAAAAACTGTTGTGTGTGGTCGCACGGTGGCTTAAGATTTTGATGATTGTCCCACTGTGCCAAAAACTTTGACGGTGGCTTAAGATGTTTGATAATGAGACACCTCTGCGTGCCAAAAAACTGTTGTCGCCAAATCACTGCACCCCCCGAATGGCCAGGATGTGAATAGGACGTTCGGTGTGATTGGGACACATGGGATCACCTCTCAAGCTGTGGGACTTGGGCTCGAGGTGAACCTCCGGAGAAGGCCGGCTTCCTCTTCCTAAACTAAGTGCTGTACTACTCCTAGTGTAACAAAAATGATTATCTAGTCCTATGCTAACATTTTCATGGGGTTTTAGGGAAAGAGATTTACAGAAATGAAACTATACTAGGGATGGTGATGCACCGAATAAAGGGTGTCTTCAGATTCAGGAAGGGTTAATTTGAAGAGGGTGTGTGCACCACAGGTCAACTTCACCTACTGCAACTTAGAGAGGGTACATGATACCACAGACTAAGAGACACGCGTTCCCTTGGTTAAACTGTATCAGACTGAGAAATATACCAGTTTCCCAGTGAAGAAGGATGAACTCAAGAAGGGTGAATAGACACCACAACTCAACTGCATGCAATACTCCACCACTCGATAAGCACAGAACTCCAAGAACCTGCAATAGAACTTAAACTTGCACAGTGTACCTGCAAGTATGAGAAAGGCACAAAGAAGCATAGAAGGATGAAAGGACCGAGATTAGTCACAAAACACACACTTTTATTGCTTCAATAACATGCACAATGCATCATACATTCAGAAGAGGCAATAGTTGCCATTACAGTCTTGAAGAGGAGGCTTGAAAGTTCTCTCAACACACAAGAACAACTTGCAGAAGAGAGAGGATTTTTGAAAAGTATACACTCGCCTGAGATATCTAACTGTCCAACTTGTCTGAACTGTTGGAACCCTTTGAAATGAGCTTCCAACTTACATTTATAGAAGAATATGTGAGAAAGAAGAGGAAATGGTCATAATTACATTCCTAAAATGAAGGCCCATGATGTATTTATTACAGTTAGTTGAACTACCTGAGAAGGTTCCATCATGGGTCATTAATTGCCTGATGACCAAGTCTTCTCAATTAATTAAAAGAATATTTAAATAAAATATTTAAATAATAATAATAAATATTATTATTAAAATATTTAAATAAAAATATTAATTTAATTAACATAATGTTGGGACCCCCCCGTTGACCCGTTTGACTTGAAGAGGAGGGGGGTCCATGTGGATAGAGTCTGCACAAATCTCAACTTGGTGAGCTTCGAATCCGCTAACTCGGTGTTGCAATCGATTTTTGACCCTGCACTAACTCTTTCCTTGCTTTGGTAATCGCGCTCTTTTGCATTGAGTCCTCCGAATGGTGGGCTATCAAACTTGATTCTTACCGTTTTGCTCTGTTAACTCGAGGCCATTCTGAATTCCCTCGTTCAAACTTCATGAAACATCACCACATTAAACTTCAGAGCTCCCAACTTTATCTTCGGTCGAATCTCTTGAGCTATTCTGTGTTTTGTATCTGCGGGAAATATCAAAAGATCCAGCATTTGCAGCCAACTTGTTCGATCATTGTTCACATTTTCACGCTCTCTAAGAATCTGGTTCTAGTTACCACAATGCTCACGGACCACATCTTCCTTAACTCATGATAACACTTGTAGTAAGAATGTTTAGCTTTGCCATAATAAGCACAATTTGTACCTTCCAAACGATGAGAAAATGCCATTATTAATAAAGACCTAATGCTGCCATGATGATGACACAGTCTCATGCCCATAACATGTCTGATAGACACCCTAAGACTGCCTTTTTGGCCAAAGAGCCCCTTGGTATTTTGGCAGTGCACCCGGAAATCTCAGCTCCAATCGACAATTATCTCGCTCCAATATTGGAACCTTGGGATGGCATAGGTAGCCGTGAGCTATACAATATACTCATTTTTTCAGAAACTAAAAAGATCTTTTATGTTACAATTTGCAACACGTGAAATAAGCTCTTCAAAAAATACATTGAACAACTGGGGCAGCCAAGAGGACCTTAAAAAAAATGTACAGTAACAACCATATGAATTCTTCCTTAGTCGCGGATCAAAGCTAATAGAAATAAAGCTAGATAAAACTAGCTTGAAACTGCAGTATATCGTCCATTGTTTAAAAACAAGCTTCTCTGAATCTGGTAAAAGAATACTTTTATTGTCTGATTGGACGTATCTAATGGAAGGTATAAATATTGCCTCTGCTCTCGGATTTTCTCGAAGAGACCATTTACGAGTAACAAGGATGTAGCAGGGCAAAACGGCTGACCGGGTATTTTCAGAGTTGACCTTCGCATTCAATTCGTTTCTAGGAAAGGAAATGTTGAGCAATGCGAATCGTTTCATTCTGCACCGTAATAAACCTTCATCTCCTGACCCGAGCAAATTTCATGAAGCCTTGAAGGTCGTGACTCCAATCCATCGTGCACGGCAGTGAATATTTGTTTCATGCAGCTGCTTGCTGGAAGCGCTAAGAAGGCTTCGACTGTATTGCACACGCCTGCTGCCTGTGCGTGAGAGTTTTAAAAACGGCTTCTCGCGACCAACAAATGCTCAGAGCCTGAATCGGAGTTGGAAGAAGTATGCTGGCAAAGGCGAACTGATCAGATCAGACATCCATTCGTTGCATGCTGGAAACTTTTGTCTTCTCTAAGCTGCAATTACGGTATTCCATGAGAAGGCGTTTTCTTTTTTGTGAGCCTGAAACGTCGACCCATCTTCAACCATCTCGCCATCATCCTCCCTTATCGATCGGAAGATTAATCAACGCTCAATTTGCAACTGCCACTTTAATTCTCCTGGTAACTCGCAAAAAGACTCGGACTGCTCCAAACTGCGCGGGGTTTTCATGACGGATTGCCATCTTAATATTTCCCTTGGTAGTTTGATCCGATTTCTCCCCAGTTCCCACCAGCGCGCGGGATTTTCAGCTTGGCCTGCCATCCACAAAAACCCACTTGGCATTCCAGCTCCGAATCCCCGCATAACGGGTTGGCCACACCAATCCACGGGCCCCGGCCTCAGCTTTGCCGCGCAAACCTGGCAATTAGACCCGATTTCTCCACTCCACGGAAGTCTGACCATGGCTTTCCATCCACGAAAACCCGCTTGGCATTAGGCTTCTCGGATTCCCATGATTTTTCTCCTGCCGAGTTTTCCTTCCCATGACCGAGCTCAGCCCAAAGTTTGATTGTCTCCAACTGCATGACAAGCTATGGTTATGGTTCACTCAAATTCTTCTCACAGACTGAATTCCTTGTATCACGCCCTATGATACAACACTGAGTTCCCATACTGAATGTGCTCATTTAATTGCAAAGCAAATTGTGCCTCATGAATACTCTGATATGAAACAGTTCCACCTCTATGAGATCCGCTTTCATGAATTGCATTGTAAAATAAATTTAATCAAGTCTTGATAGAGAGTCTTTGTAATAAATTTCCTCAGGTCTGTTGGTAACACTCTCACTGTCACTTAATTGATTTTCATAAAAATATCTTGAAGGAAAATCCTGAATTTGAGGATGCATACGATGCTGATCAGATAAACACATAGTTGGACAACCTGCTTGTTGGAAGTTCTCAAACGAACTCTTATTATACCGCAAAATGCTTGCTGCCTGTGCACCGAATGCTCGGCCGAGGAAGGTTTGAACAACGCCAGCGAAAATATATATACTGTATTCACTAATACCCTGGCCCGACATTCTTGCTCTCTTTGCGAGCTTACCGTTGAAAAATTACCTCGAGTAGGCCTCCCAGTTTTGCATTAATCAATGGGCCCTGGAATTGTATCCTAGAAACCATCTTTAATGCATCCACGCGAAACGAGTTGCCTTGAATTATCCATCATGCTTGATGAGTCCCATTGATAAGGCTCCATCACGTATCTTTGTTTATGCAATGATCTCCATTCATTTTATGGCACTCTTGATGCCTTGGCTTGCGTTTGAATCACCCTAGCTCTGCAGAATGTGTCCTAAAAGAAGCTCACCACATGATCTCCAAAATGAATGAGCCACGAAGATGAGTCGAACTCCTTATCTATGCCTTCGCTTCCGCTTGTGGCTTGAACCTTTCCAATTCATTGAGACTTTATTGATAGCTCAAACTTTGACTCTCCCCGACTTGGCCTTCGGATCTTTTTGCATCGATCTCCACCGAGATCCTTGTACAGTTCCTTTCATTCGTCAATTTTCAACGAGCTATATTTTGCATTAACAAGATCATCGTCGAGCTCTTACAACTGAGAGTCTCTACTGAGATGATTTCTGAGATGACTATCAATTTGACACCGGGTTCTTTATCAACTCGACCCTGAACTCTCCACTGAGTTGAGATCAACTGGGTGCCTTTCGATGCTAGGTGATCTCTTCATATGCAATTTAGGAATTATTTTTAATTATTGCATCTCGATAATAACCGAAGGTGGGTTCCTGGGACTATTATTTTATTTTGAACGTGATAGGACCCCGTTGTCCAATCTTGCCAGGTGTGCAAAATTGGATAATATAAATTATCTAGTTCAAAATGAACTTGGTGATCACAGCACCTGGTATAGTGGTAAGAGGCATAACCTCTACCCATTTGGTAAAATACTCGATGGTTGTGATTATGAAGTTATGGTCATCTGTAGACGAGGGAGAGAATTTCCCTATCAAATCTAGGCCCCATGTAGAAAAGGGCCATGGAGTTGCGATTGGTTGTAGAGCTTGTGCCGGCATGTGAATCTCATGGGAAAATTCTTGGCATTTATGACACTTGCATACAAACTCTACTACGTCGTGTTCTAGAGTGGGCCAAAAATAGCCCATCCAATGTATTTTTTGGGCAATGGCATGACCTCTAAAATGGATGCCACATATTCCACTGTGAGATTCATAGATAATCTTCTTGGATTCTTCTGTGTCAACACACCTTAAGAGCATTCCATTGAAAGCCTTACGATAGAGAACTTGTTCCATAATAACGTATTTAGCTATGATAATGTGTAACCGCCTTCCTTATTACATTGTGGCACCTTCTGGATATGCATGGTCCATCATATAATTAACAATATCAGTATACTAAGGACATTCAAAGATAGGAGGTTTGGTTTTAATGTAGTATATGCATTCATCAGGGAAATGTAGATCTACTAGATCGCCTCCATCTAACGGGTTGTCAGCTAACCAATTTGCAATGAATTTTCCCTTAAAGGACTTCTGATTTACAAACGTTAATTCAAATTCACCCATTAAGGTTATAAAGTGTCCAGTCTTTTTAGACAAGGACCCTTCCATGAGGAAAGTTCGTAAATGGTCTATTTTTACAATGACCCTTGTTTCTTGGTAGCATGTAATGTCTTAAGCGTTTGGTTGCAAAGACTATGGCAAGGCATTCTCATTCTGCTTACATATAATGTGTTTCATAGTTGAGCAACGTTCGGATAATAAAATAGATCACACATTCTCCCTTATCGTTGTCTTCTTGAGCCAACATGCAGGCTAGTGAGACACCCGTAGCTCATGAATATAAGATCAAATGATGGTCTGGTCTAGGTGGCATTAACGTGGAAGGAGACAACAAGAAGCGTTTAACTGCTTCGAAGGCCTCATGGCATTCCTTTGTCCAAATAATGCAGCAATCCTTTTTCAATAAATTATTGATTGGATGTATAGTAAAACTTAAGTCCGGAATGAATCTCCGGATTGAACTGAGCTTTCCAAGAAATGATCTAATGCCAGAGTAGTCTGATGGTGGGATCATTTCAAGAACAGCCCAGATTTTTGCTGGATCTACATTGATCCCTCATGATGATATAATGTAACCTAGGATTTTCCCTCCTATCACACCAAATACACATTTTTATGGATTTAGTGTGACTCCGTATTCGATCAAACGTGAAAGAATGATGCAGAGCACTTCCAGGTGATCACATTGCTTCTTGGCCTTGGCCAACAAGTCATCTACATAGGATTCCATGATTTTATGAATAAGATCATGAAATATGTATGTCATTACCCGTTGGTATGTAGCGCCAGCATTCTTGAGGCCGAATGGCATAACAGCCTAGCAATAAGTTCCCTAAGGAGTTATAAATGTGGTTTTGGCTTGGTCTTGTTTGGATATTTTGATTTGATTGTATCTCGAGAACCCATCCATGAGAGACAAAAGCTCAAATATAGTTATTACATCAACAATGACGTTAATGGATGGTAACATGAAGTCGTCCTTGGGGCATGCTTTGTCAAATGTCTCAGAAGTCTATGCAGATGCGTATCTTCACATTCCTTTTGAGAACAGGAATGATATTAGATACCCATTGAGAGTAATCAACTGGTTTGATAAACCCTACTTGGAGGAGTTTTATTACTTCTTCCTTCACCATGAGAGCTACCTTGGGTTTCATTGGTCTCGATTTTTGTTTAATTGGATTTGTATCTAGTTTGGTGATGAGGTTATGTACCACAATGTGTAGTTCAATTCCCATCATTTCTTTATAATTAAATGAAAAATCCTTTTGATGTTCTCTGAGGATTTGAGTGTGTATTTCTATCTCTTCAGGAGTTAGTGAAGATCCTAGTTTTAAGATCTTTGGTTCTTCCTCCATTCCAATGTTAAAATCAATTGTTTCTTCAATTAAAGAAGCGTTACCTTCTTCAAACTCATGCGGGGTTAGAGGTAGTTCCAAATATTCTCCATTCTCTACCACATATATGTCGAGCTCCTTTTGTGGGGGAAGCTCTATCATGGGATTTCCAAAGTAAGAAGACGAATGTGGGATTAAGGACAAATCAACCACGTGATAGGTGAGATGTAACTCTACATAGGCATTTAAGTAATGAAGAGTGGCTCTATCACTATAAACATTACCTAAGATAGTAGATGTATTCTCAGTGATGTTTGTTAAAATAAGGTTTGACATTTTCTTTACTAATGGTTCAGTACGAAGGGATACCATGAAATGGGTGTCCTCTAACTCACTGTTTGGAATGAAGCGTGAAGCTAAGGTTGCTATTGAATCTGTGAGAAGGTTTTGTTCTCGTGGGATTGCTTCAATTGATATGAAGTTAAATCCTTTGCTCAAATCTAATATTGTTGTTTTGTAGAGCTGTAAATGTTTAGCTCTAGTCTCATACACCTCAGAGACTTGGTTTGCTACTAATTGAGAGTCTCCTAACACCCTGATGTCATTAACACTGATCCTCTTAGCTATGATGAGGCCAAGGAGGAGGGCTTCGTATTCAGTGTCATTGTTTGTACATTCGAAATTTAGTTTAAAGGTGAATGGTAAGATCTTTCCCTCGAGAGAAGTAAAGATCACACCTGCCCCAGCCCCATAAATACATCTAGCTCCATTGAAATGGAGATTCCAATATTTACTTGGGAAGATTGATGTTGGGACATTTGCTACGTCCACTTCTTCTACTTCAGTTAATTCTACCATGCAGAGTTCCTCTACTGGAAGAGAACCAACTCCTATGGTAAATCCCATACATACAGAATAAAATGGCAGGAACATTGGTAGATCTTGTTCTAGCAATTTGACAATTTTTGCAGTGGTTCCTAATGATACCATTTCTACAACGTTAGCCTCATCCTTGAGGGCTGGGATATTCTTGATTAGGTTCATAACTTCTAACTCCATTGTAGGTACCAACTTTTCTTCCGGATTTGAGTTGGTTGACTTGTTAAGTTGGTTTGTTGGGAGTTCAAACTCAGAGTGAACGCTTGGTCTTTTCTTTAGGTCTGCTAGGTGTATATCGAATGGTTTTGGATCACCTTTTGCCATGAATACCTTTCCTAAGTGTAAGAATCTTATTTCTTGAAATAATGTAGAAGGGATTGCCTTCATACGGTGTATCCATGGTCGGCCGAGGATCATATTATAGTTGGTTTCCCGATCTATAATATAAAACTCAGTGAGGATTGTTTTGGGTCCTAAGGTGACTGGTAGTATTATAGTTCCAATCGAAGTGGCTTTAAGGCTATCATAGCCTCTTAGCATATTTCGAGTCGTGGAACAATTTGTTTCTCCATACCCTAGTTTTTGAAGGAAAGAAAAGGGGACTATGTTAATTGCTGCCCCATCATCAACCATTGCACATTTAACATAATTTTTATAAACCCACACTTGTAAATGTAAGGCTGGATCACCTCTACGTGCAATCTCAACATCTGTTGGTATTTTGCTTATGTCGATTATAAACTCGGTATCCCTATCCGGCTGCCCCGGAGGGTGGATATCAAAGTCTATATGGTTTACTTGTGTCTTCGGAGGTGGAGTGATGTTAATTAAATGACCTAAACCTAATGCTTCTAAAAGAGCAGCCCTATGGGTAGGAGAGTTCTTCAGCAAGTCCAAAAATGAGATATGAGAGAAGGTCTTTGTTAGGTCATTAATTAAATCATAGGCACCTACGGGTTTTACTAATGGTTGTTGAATGTTATCTGTCTCTAGCAGGGTAACTTGGACTTGGCTGAGAGGAATACTCTCGTGTCCTTGTTACGGCTTCCATGTGTAGTTCAGTGTCTAACTCTACTAAACTGACTATCTTGGGTCGTAGCTTGATTTCCTAATTGTGGTGCGACTAGGTGGATTTAGCGAAGTCGAGGCTTCATGATCATTGTTTCCTATCATTGCACCCTTGTTCATCCCTTTTGGATTTAATTTGTCATGATTTGGGAGTGGATCATTGAAAGATCTTAAGGGGAGCATTTTGAGGGGAGACTTGCTCCTGTGAAAGTATTTGGCGCAGGTGATGCAGGATCTACTAAGAACATATCTATGAAAAGTTGTCTTTGTTCTTCTGGCAGACATTGCATGAACTTTATTGTAATCATGGCAATGTCCTAGTGTCATGGCCTCTGAATTTTGTTGGAAACCACAATACGAGTTGGGATTGTAATTCCTAGGTTGTTGGTTTGGCATGTATTGTGGTCCAAAACTCTGATTAAACCATTGAATATTAAATTTTTACGTTTGTTGTCTTTGGTTTTCCTTTTGGTTTTGATATCCAGTTGAATTTTGACTTGGACCCTGTGTCTGGGTCTTCCTTTGTTGTTGTTGTTGTGGATGATTAAAATCCACTGAGTTGATTGTCGGGGTAAAGTTGTTGTTTCATTGATTGTTAGCTGGTGGTGGAGTATTTACAACATTTACCTTTTTTTCGCTTGGTCAGTTACTCCATCTGTTGTTACGCCCAATTTTTGTTAAGGATTTTAGGTCCTTGATTGACATTTGTGGTAGTAGGATAAGTTCGTAGTATTTTGGTTGGGGGTGATTAGCCTCCCATTTATTCAATACGTCTTGCGACCACTATCTATTGTAGCTTGATCTATTCGGAGGGCGCTCTCAAGTACTTCATCGTAAGTTCTTAGTGGGAACTTCTGGACTTCTTCCTTTACCTCTCTGCTGAGAGAATGAAGGAATAAATCACATAGTTCCATCTGGTCCATGTTTGGAGCACTTGCTGAAGAATAGAGAACTGTACGCCATCTCTGGATGAAATGAGCGACAGATTCATTGTGTTCTTGTTTAATGTGCAAGAATTCCCTGATTCCTGTTCTCAACAGTTTGTTCATGTCGAACACCTTGATGAACTCTGAAACGAGTTGTTTAAATGAATGGATGGAGGCTTCAGGTATTCTGTAATACCAATCGAGGGCAATGCCCTCTAAAGTTTTGGGGAATATTTTAGCAACAACTCCATCCCAAGGGAGCAGTTCTCGAATGGCTATGTGGCATAGGCCTTGATATGTGCATTCAGGTCTCCCTCCCCTTTGTATTTGGGCAAATCGGGAAGAGGTCTTGGAAGCATGATGCTTCGTATAGTGAAGTCTAAGGGCTCTTTCAAATATTCTGAATAAGTTCCTATCGCATAGGTTTCGACCATTGATGGTGCCTGCTGAGGGGGTGGAGGTGGAATGGGTTGTTGATATGGCGTAGCGTATGCGTTTGCAGGGACATAAGGAAATCCCTGTGGTTGAGCAAACATGCCAGGAGAAGAGAACATATCTCCTTGTGGTGATTTGGAATACATGTTTAAGTATGGAGGAGTATTGCCTAGGAATGGATTATTTTGTACTAGACCGGGAGGTATCATATTTTCCACTGGAGTGGTGTTAGCAAATGCAGTTCTAGTTGGCGTTTGTTGTGAATACTGAGGAGGCATGCCCAACGTGCCTATTCCTGTGATGAGGTCTACTTGGCTAGGATGATGTGGAGGATTGGAATTTCCTACCTGCATGAATTGAGAATTTTGACTTGCTTGAGCAAGTTCTAACCCTCTAACTTTTTCTACTAAAGTTGAGATGACTTCATTTGGTGAAGTCACAGTATTTTGCCTTAGTGGCATTTGTTGTATATCCTAAGGTTGTATAGGCATATGGTACCCTGCTATGAACTGATCGTTTCCCTGCCAAGTTTCACTGAGGGCATTTCCTATAGGTAGTGGCATGGAGGTGTTTTCTTGAAAAGAGACCTCAGGTTGTGTTTGTAAACTTCCTATAGGTGGGTACATACTCTGAGAGCATTGTTCACTCCTGGCATAATGTACTAAATGTTCATCATCTAAAAATAGATATGGATCTGATTGTCTACTAATTTGTGGTCTAAGAAACACTTGAGGAGATGAACCAGATTCTCTAGTAAACGTCATGTTGTTCGAGCCTGAAGGCTCTGGTTGTTGCGTTTGAGCGAGCTGATCCAACTCCTCTATTTGGAAAGAAGAACTATATCTAGTCCTTTGAGGAGGAGTTTGTGTTGAAAATTGGTTAGTTGAATAGTTGTCACCCCATGCTGAGAGCGAGGGTGATGGTTGTCTATTCAGTTGATCATAGTATGCCTCAAGACCTAGGAGAGGTCTGCCATATGCATCGAATCCTAACATATTCGGGGGGTATATGAATACCTGCAGAATAATGGGAAAGAGCGAAGGTGGATGAAAGAAATGAGTGAAAGAACTGTTTTGTTCAAACCAATTTTGTTGGTGAAGCTGATGTGAAGGCAAAGAGGAAGAAAACTAGTTGTTTGTTTCACGTTGGGTTCACCAATTTTGTATGATGGAAAAGTGACAAGCGAGCATGGGAATCTACAAGTAACTCTTCCTCACCCGACCTCCCGAGGTCGTGCCGAGACAGCCGGTGGGGATGGAATATACATGGGGTATGGACAAACTAGTTAGGTAATCTTATGTCTTCGACACGCACTAATGGAATCTACGAATCTAAGGCAAAGAAGGCCCTCCTAACCTGAACTGGCGTGATAGATCGGTCGGCAAGGATGACTGCTCGAAGGCTCCAATCAATATCAAGCTCTAGCGTGATTCGATCTATAGGTTGTGGGATACGTGGAAAATGACCTGGGATGCTTTGTGTATGTCTCCAGACAGGGTCATGAAAATGGATGATGGATATGGTGGATTCTATGGGTAATTCTCTGGTCTAGTCTAGAAATCTTTAGCTTGTTAGCTACTATGTCTAACAAGGATAGTTGTGTGATTATGATTGGTGGAAGTGGAGTGGATCTAAATACTAATGTGCATAAACCAGCATCTACGTCTGATTGACCTGTGGACTCGTTGGGTTGTGGGACCTGTGGATCACAACCGTAGATTCATGGTTGTTGCGGACCTCCTATGGTCATGTGAAGAATCAATCCCTAACCCCTAGTATCCAGTAGTCGTATGCCTTTTCGGCCTCTATATTCAGAACTAACAGTTGTGCAATCTTCTCAGAGTATCTTACAGGTGTTCTGGCAACTTGAATTCTTAAGCTAGTGTCTATGTCAGTGAGAATGTCTCCTACATCTGGCTGTGGTACCAAAGGATAACAAACAAATGTTTGCTCTCTTTCAAGGCCTTCTACATTCATGTGGACATTTATCTAGGGTAATCTGTAGTTTGGCTGGTTTGACCAAAATGTGTGTGCTTTGTCGTCTTCTATGTTTAATCCTCTTAACTGTGAGCTAATTTCTTGTAGGTCTGTTGTTGTTCGGAAGACTTGAATTCTGAGATTTTGGTCTATGTCAGTTATTGCTGCAACAAGATTGGGTTGAGGCATGATTGGCTCAAATACGTATTCTCTGGGCTCCCTAGGTCCCGTGATTGTCATACAAATGAAACAATATAAATCTAACTAAATGAAAGGTAAATTAACTATGTAAAGTATATCTACAACATATATAACTTCTCTATTTTTGTATTTTTGATAAACTTTTGAATGAAATTTAAAGAGAAATTATTTAAAATATCTAGCAATTGACAACTAAACTAATAACAAAATTTAAAACAAACAAGGTAGCCGAGTATAGCTACTTGCCTGTGTAGTTGTAGAGTCTATTCTAAATAACTGAAATAACTGATTAATCTATTTGAAAGACTCTCGATCCTACCTCAGAAGTGAGGAATGAATCATAGTTTCTCAGAAACTATCAATCCCCACAGCTTCCCTGGCAATATCGAAAGTGAATTAACTGAAATGAAATGCATTTACTACTTTATTTGATATACTTTAACTAGAACTTTGAAAGCTTGAACCTGGATTTTGCAGAACAGTGGCGAATCTGATTGTGTGTGGCTTTGTCCCCTCAGTGTGATCTCCTCGTTCCTTCGTGCTCACGTGAATCCAGAAAAGCGTGTAATGCTAGCATCAATAGAAGTAGGTATTAGGAACAATGGCAGCTTTGGATGTAGACTGAATATAATGCGAGTAGGAGAGGGATAGTGCAAGAGTACAGAGCTTGGCTTATGCAATTCCTAGCAGGATTTATTGCGAGTCATACAACAACAAAACATCCAGAACCTAAAGCTATCTTTTTGAAGAACAAAACCTGCAACTCTAATGGCTTCAGACTATTGAAATAAAACTAATCCTATCTCAATTGATTGTGGATGAAACAGTAACAACACTAGCACAAGATGATTATGTGGCTTCTAAACAGCAAAGACAACACTAACTATGCATGCAATAACTGAAAACTATGAATTCCTAAACAAGAACTGAAAAGACTAAAACTATGAAATGAGAAATTGAGAGGCAAATTTTTGAGGGGCCATTTGCTTGAAGCACAACCAGCTATTTATAGCATCCCATTTACCCAAAGGTGAAAACCAATTTGAACTCTTTAACCATAAACAATGGAAAAACACTATTCCAGGGAACCATAATCATAAATACGAGCAAAGGCGGTGAAAAAAGCTGGTAAACATTGAAATTTACGTGAGTCGCGATAAAAGAATGTTCTGGAAAATGCGTGAAGGACCACCACCCTGAGTAGGGTGGTGGTTATAGGACCGCCACCCTACCTGGGCAGCGGTCACAAGACCGCCACCCATATAGGGCAGCAGTTTCGTCACTAAAGACCTGCTTCCTAAAGCGGTTTCATAAAGAAAAGAAGGGAGAAGAGGAAAACAAAGCACATAGGGGATAAACGGGACATAAAGGATGTTAACGCATACTTGGAGAGCTTTTCCAGTTCCCAAACACCTTGTGAGGAGACCTGTATCATCATTGGGGCATGTGTAACATTGTTCCGGTAGTGTAGTACCCTTACAATTTTGGGTACTTACAGTATAGGGAAGAATCTGTATATTCCTTCTGTATAGTATTGATTGAGAGGGGTGATAAGTATTATTATAAGAAAACTTCAACTAATGGAAGGTACTCCTCCCATTTATACTATCGATCCAACAATACATTCTTATCATATCCTCTAAGGAAACCTATTAAATCTAAGTTCTAAGTTGTAATCTTATCCTAAGTTGACTAGGTTCTTTGATTATTGGTTGTTTATTAAAAGGGGATAACCTAAGACTAAACTAATAAACTTTAGCCTAAGGACCTAAGTTGGTTCCTAAACTAATGTTATGAACCTAACCTAAAATTTGGGCTAACCTAAAAATATGGATGGGATGACATGTAAAGGCATGTCAATGGCACCAACCTCTAAGTATTTATGAGGATTTAATGGGCTTTAAACTTACTATTACCACCAATTTTGGCGAGTGCATGAAGGTTTAGTAGGATGTCTGAGTTGGCACCTCTGCTAAAATGTTAGTTGCATGGAAATTTAAATTTAGTTAATAGCCAAACATGAGTTGGAAGAGGTGGGAAAGATGTGGAAGGACTCTTAGTCCTATTTGCATTAATTGATCTTAGCAATTGGAAAAAATAAAATGCCTAGGAAATAGGGAAGTTGGAAGAAAGATATGGTTTTTGTTTTTCATTGTTCATTTGGTTTTTGTGAGCTTGTATGCTTTGCATGTGGTTTTTCATTTTCGAACCCTAGTTTGAATTTTTGCATGCATATTTTTACCTTGCATGGCAGTGATGGTAACGGAAATATCACTAGGAAGTTATAAGAGGAAGGAAAGAATGTTTCAGAGGATATGGTTTTTAGCATTTTCATGGAAGAGGAATTAGCTATCGAAGGTTCTGCTTGAATATTTTCAACAAGGAATAGAAGACAGGAGCTCTATCAAGACATGATAGGCCCTATCTCTTTAAGTCTTCTATCTTTTATTTAAATGTCTTCATTAAAAGAAATCTGCTCTATTTGGAAACTCTATTTGCTTTTATGTTTGTTTATCCTTGCTTCAATGGTGTTTTTGACTTGATTATTTGGATGCATTATGATTTTGTGTTGTTGTGTGGAAAATGGAATCTGGGTTGTATGATTTATTTATAGTTATGTTATCTTGTTTGCATTATGAAATTTCTTGGCATTTGAAATGGGTATGTTTATCTTTGTTGGATGAACTTATTGTAAAGGTAACTTGTTTAAATGTAAAAGGAGTCATTTTTTGATGGAATTCATATATTCTTAGCTTGAATGCTCTTTTATCCTTGTTGATATTGTGAAGACTAACCTACTAGAAGGATTTGTCATGGTTTAATCATTACGCCAGTGACTTTGGATGATTTTGTTCGTCGTTTTGTCTAGTTGGAATACTTGTTGATTGTAGTGAGACCCATATTTTGTTCAAATTTTTTATGTATTTTTACCTATTAATTTATTTACTTGAAACGAATATCATTTGTTTTATCCGAAATGGGAACTTATAATTTCCGTTTTTTCTTGAATCTCTAGGAACTCACCTGATTAAGTTTAATCTTTGCTCCTTTTTTGGATTCTTTGAATGGAATTTTTCAAGAAGGAAACCTGTTGTGAATGTTTTTGGATTTCTATTACATTTTCGACTGATTTGTTTTGATTACCCATTATGGGCTACATTATTGCTTTAGGTAAGATTTTTTTGATCTTATTTGGAATTTGAATCCCATTCTTGAGCATTGAAATGCAATTTTATTTAGGGGAAAATGGGAGGTTTCGAATTATCTGTTGTCTTTGTTTGGTCATATTTGCACTTCTTCTCAGATGGACCAGTTGTTGCAAGGACTTGGATTCGTATGTTCTTCCTTTCATTGTTGAAGATATTTGGAACTGAAAACCCTTTTGTCAATTGGGTAACCTGGGAAAATTTCAGGTAATGTTTAGTTGGATAAACTTTTTCTAAGTTATTGATATAATGTTTTATTGGTTTGTATAGGATGAATAAGTGCTTATGGATTACCTCTTTTTTCTTCTTTATTTATGGGATCACTCTTCTTGAGTTGGTTCTAAGCACTTGAGTTTGTTAAGTTGGAAGTATGTGGATATTTTCATTTTGATTTTTCTTTCATAAAGATCTTATTCAGTTGAACCTTTGATGTTAAGGTCAATCTTCCCTTGACCTTGATTCATAAGTTGGGAAGACTTGTTATCATGGGAATATTTGGGATTCATTCTCTGGTTTTCTTAGCTTATATCAGTTTAACCTTTGTTTTCCTTGATTGGTGTTTATTGGTTTTAAAGCTTATGGTTTGATTTTAATTATTTCTTGATAAATTTTGTAGTCTTGCGAAAACTATTTTGCTGAATTTTTAGTTTTCGTATCCCTTTTCTGGAATTGAGAATGGTTTGTTTAAAACTGGTGTTATTTAAACGATAGCTCACTTCTTCTTTGCAATTTTTGAAATAAATTATGTTCATGTTTTTGATGGGGAGTAAAAGGTTTCTATGACTTGTTATAGTTTTGAGTTTGATTTAATTGCAATTAACTTCAGGGGACTTATAGAATACTTGTACCGTGAGTTACTTGGTCTTCTTTCTAATTGATTAAAGTCTTTCTTACCTGTAGTGTTGAGACTTATTCTTGATCAATCTAATCCTTGACTATGTGTTGAGCTTGTAAGTTATGATTGTTTGATGGAATGATATTCAGATTTTTTTTTGATCATTCAACTATTATTAGGTTGTTAACTTTTGAATAGACTAAAACAATATACTTATTATAGAAAGGTAGTTTTAGTATATCTTTGTACTTCTTCTTTAAAAGTTAGAATAGGTTGAGTTGAGGAACTTAAGTTGGAAAATTGACTGAGAAGTTAAGTTTAGGATTTGAAATATGAATTTTTCCCTTCTTTAATACTTGCTATTTGATTTCTAGCATGTTGTAATGAGATCATATTTATGTTTGAGATAGAATTAATTATGATTGATTTAATTAGTTCTTTACTTATACATTACTTATAGTAGATTCTATAATCTTTCTCTCTCCTTCTTGGTTTGTAATCTTTTAGGGAAAAGTCTTTCTGTTAATATTATTTTGTGATTTCAGAATTATTTCATAAACAACAAGGTTCCTTTTATGAAACAGTTAGATAAAAGTAAAATGTTTTAAGGTTATAGAATTTATCATGCTCAGTTCATATGAATTGACTTGTGCTAACAATTTTGTAGATGGATTTCATAAAATATGAAAGGAGAAAGATATATAGAAAGTTACATCTATTTTACTAAGAAATTATCTCTATAATATGATGACCATGTAGTGACATTACTTGAAATGTACTTTTTTTAGGAAAAGGAAGATGTAATAAAACTAGTTTTATATTGTTGCAATGACATTTTTTAATCCTTGAAATACTTCCTAAGTTCAGTGAATGGATCACTCCTTTTTGATGAATGAATGGCTTGATGATTGTTGATTACTTTATTGTGATACTTTCATTGGCGTATAATTGTGTGATTATTACTATTAGTAATATCATTCAATGATGGGGGGAAATTTATATTTATGTGATATGGGATTACGAAACTTAATAGTTCTTATAATATATAAGACTCTTGGATTAAGGATCTGAAATATTAGTTGATTTATTTCACATGTAAAAGAGATGCAACTAAGTTGATACTCTTTGGTAGATCCTTAAATAGTAAAAAGGGAATATGATTGAATTATATAAATGTGTGTGAATTATTTGTTGTATTAAAACATATGTGATCTGTTTTCATAATTGGACATTAGTCCTTGATAAAGGAAAAATGATATTTTCCTTGTAATTAATCATAGAGATCTTAATTTGAAGATCTTGTTAAAGTGTTATGATTGAATATAATATGAGATGGTTGACTATGTTTTTCCTTAAGGCAGATTTCTTTAATCAAAATATGGAATGCTTAAAAAGGATAATAAAAGGATTTAGACTTCATCTTTATGAAGTCTAAAGTAAAAGTTTTCAATAAGCTTGTTTTAAAGCTAAAACTGAAGTAAAAAGATCTAATGAACACACTTTCATAACATTAAGATCAACATGACGTTATATGAAATAAACAGATAAGATTAAGATAAACCTAAGCTGGATTCAATGTGTTTAGGAAGTATGATTTTATCAACATACCTTCCTTTCATATAAAATACATGTAACCTTTTAGGTTAAATGATGCTTAGTTGACCCTTAAATCATTGTTATAGTTAATCTTTAAGATAATAATTAATTGGGTTAATAAAATTATAATCTTAAGTATGTTAGTCCAGTTGAGGAAAATCAGTTGGATGTTGGAACATAGAAACTACACATAGTAAGCTTCATAATGACAGGGGTCATTATGAGGATACTATAATGCAGCTTGTTATGCCTCAACACCCCACTTAATCCAATTAAATCGATTTACATAAGTGGAAGACTGGATCACGGTCCCACCCTAAACATGGATAAAAACATGATCTAGTGTTGAGGTCAACTCATGTTGACTTAGGGTAACTGGACACACCTAATCAAAGTTCCAAATCACAAAAAAGAAGATGGTTACACATTATCACTGCTAAATATTTTGTTTTAGAACAAGTACTCTATCGTAAAGCCTTCGACGACATGCTTATAATATGCATCAACATAGAAGAATCCAAGAATATTTTTTATGAATCCCACAGTGGGATATGTGGAGGCCACTTCGGTGGTCACACCAATGCTCACAAAATACATCATATGGGCTATTTTTGGCCCACTCTCAAATATTATGTAGTAGAGTTTGAACATAAGTGCCACAAATGCAAAGAATTCTCTCACGAGATTCACATGCCAGTACAATCCCTGTAACCAATAGCAACCCCGTGGCCCTTCTCCACGTGGGATCTAGACTTGATAGGGAAATTCTCTCCCTCATCAACCGATGGCCATAATTTTATAATTACAAACCACGGAATATTTTACCAAATCGGTGGAGGCCATGCCTCTCACCAGAGTACTAGGTTCAGTAATTGCCAAATTCATTCTAAACCAAATCATTTACAGGTATGGTGTCCCACAAATCATTATCTCAGATAATGGCACATCCTTTAAAAACAATGAGGTCCATGAGTTATGTAGAAAATTCAAAATAAACCATCACACGGCCTCTCTTTACTACCCTCAAGCCAATGGGCAAGCTGAAGCAACAAACAAAACATTAAAGGCTATTCTCCTTAAAACAGTCAAGGAGAACAAGCAAGATTGGCATCTAAAACTATATATGGCCTTATGGGCCCATCGAACCTCAATAAGAACACCAACAGGAGCAACCCCTTTCTCATTGGTATTCAGGACAGAAGCAGTTCTCCCACTTGAGGTTGAAATACCCAGTCTCTGCATCTCATTACAAGGGATTTTGGATGAAGAATCTTATAGGGAGGCACACCTCTCTCAACTGGAAAGTCCTTGACAAGGCTAGGCTAAATGCCAAACAATGACACAGAGCCTATGCTGATCAGATGTGCCGGTAGTATAACAAAAAATTCTATGAGTGAGAAATATATGAGGGAGATCTAGTTCTAAGACTAGACAACTGGATTGATAAGAAAGCAACAAAGGAAGGAAGTTCCGGTGCAAGTGGTTGGGCCCATACCGAGTCATGAAAGACTACAAAAATGGTGTGTATCTCTTATGGACACTAGAAGGTGAGGAATTCAATGAAACTATCAATTCCTTGCATCTTAAACATTGGTTTTGCGCATAAAACATCAGAATCACCACTTGTACATTATAGCTACCTACATTGCATTAGTCATTTAACTGTTTCATTTTGTCCACTCATTTCGTAAAAATTGTAGTCAAGGAACTTACTCTTAAGCAATCTATTACAAATTTCTGAAAATACTGGCAAAATCATTCAAATCACATCTCTTCAAACATCATCAATTAATTTCAAATCTCATCATCAAGTTTGACAGACAAGTATTGACGAAAACCATACCAAGGCCTACATACTTGGTTGTGCTCTTTCTTTCTACTAGGTAAAGTTGTCCTTACCTATGGTCTATTCTAGAAGCTTCTTGGTGTCACATCTATCCCTCTTATGTCTCTTTGAAAGAAAGGATATCCCAAAGTCACAGATTAGAAATGTCAAAATCAAATAGAATCAAAAGTGCCAAGAAAATAAAATATTTTTATTTTACACACTTCTTTACCCCACCAACCTTTGGTGATAAGCCCACATCTCTTACTAGTGGTGTGAGGTTGGGAAAGGAAAGAAGTTGACCCTTACTCGCCTATATCCTGTACGTTTGGTGACAAACCCATGCTTCTTACTAGTGGCATGAGGCAGGGTGTGGGGGGTCCATTCACACAAATTAACAAATCTTGGTATTCTAGAAATACAAATCAAATTATATTAAGTGAAAAAAAATGTCCAAATTCCAAAGAGATCAAATCCTCAAAACCATATTTTGTCAACTAGGTTACCATTTATAGATCTAAGTCTAGATAAACTGGAAAGTAAGTGGCCTTCTAAGCTTGGTGGTAGTTCTGAGTAGGGTAAGTGTGTAGGTATAAGTTTGGTTTCTATCACTGGTTTTTCTGTCTCTCATTGTTCCATTCAGTCAAACTCATACAATTTGTGCCCTTCCCAACTCTTGGTGTAGAGCCCTCACATCTTACTGGTTGCATGGAGTTGGGAATGGGGCAAGTTCATCTCTTTATCACTATACATTCATCACGTTTTGCCAACATAAGAAGAAATCACAGACATTTCCCAAAGAGGTCAAAAGTTCAAAACTACAATGTGTTCTTCATCACATATTAGCATTACAAAAAGCATACAAAGTAAAACATTCTGTTTACTATCATTTGTTATCCATTGCATACATTCTGAAAAGCATGAAAACAAATACTCTAAAAACATCTAGTATACATATGGAAATGAGTCACAAAATTCTAGGCACCAAGAGTCTAGATCCAAAAAGATATATATATATATATATATATTATATATATATATATATATATATATAAGGTGTTTCATGTACAATGCCATCATGCACTAAGGCATGGTCAAAATGCTCAATGAGCCCGGAAAATACAAAAAAAAATCGTACAAATATCTGACCAAAAGTCACTACAAAAAGACACTATGATCTCTCAATCTTTGTGAGATCCCTCAGAAGGTGTATGACCACACCTAGGACTCCTACTGTGATAATGCTCTGAATGGATAGGAGGGCTCATGATCATGACCAACAGTTGTGGTCTCACTATGAGAGTGAACCCTCCTCATCAAGCGCTCAGCAGTCCTATATCCAGCCAACTCAGTGTGAAGGGAGGTAATGATCTTTTCCACCTTCTAGATAGGGGAAAAGACATCTGTATGTCGACCAGCTACTGAGGGCTCCCCAACATCCTCAGTGAGCTCAGCCTGAGTACCATCAGAAGGGAGCAATAGAGTGTCAGCGCACACCTGACGAATCAAGTCTCACCATCCCTCAGCAGTCGCTGCAAATAAAAAGGAGAAACACACAAGTTAGAAAGTTGTCCAAAATAAAACCAAAGATAAACAAAACAACAAAAGGAAATAACAACTAAACAATTCTAACTAAAGAAAAGTTGAGAAAGGAGTAGTAACTCACTCGGATCTCCAGGCCTCTAGGTAGGATCTCTGGGATCTACGCCTGCCACTGACGCTGCTACTGACTGTCATCCCTCTCCCACATCTGGAGCAATGTGACGGCCTACCACGGACTCACCATCTCCCCCTAAATCCTAAGAAGGCAACTCCTTTGAAATCAAAGTCACCTTCTCTGCACTCTGCTCCGCCCTCTCGGCCCGCAGGATATCCTGAGTGTCATACCACTTAGAATCACTGTCATCCTCCTCACCTGTCCCACCGGCTCCAGTCTCCATCTCCTCCATCTCCTCCTCTATCTCTCCCCCAGTGAACTCCTCAGACTCAGAGTCCACGTCAATAGGCTCATCTCTGCTATGGGCAGGACTGGCAAAAATCTGAAGTAAAGGTGCCTGAGGAGCACTGGCTACCCCTCGAGCACGAACCACCCTCCTAGCTGCGATGGGAACACCAGGAGTAACCATAGTCCAACCCTGGCCTCTAGGACCTCCCCGAGCCTCACGAACAGATCTATACACTGGCCCCGCTAGATGAAGCATGTCGATGTATGGGAGGCTGAACTACTGTGGTACTCTATCAAAGGGGTGGATCTCTAACTTCCCCATCCTATCTACCAGCTGACTGGTAGTGTGGCAGCAATCAATGTAACAGTCTCCTCTCCCCATAACCCTACCATGGCCTGATAAGGAGTAGCCTCCATGTCTGCAGTGGTCAAAGAGGCCACTGGCTGGTGAGGCACTCTAAGAATGGTCATCCCTATCCACCTCACTGCCCTGATGGCCCCAGGATCCTCTACCTGTACACCTCTCCCATACAGAGTGATGTGCTCATACACCCAACTCATGACAAGAGTAGGGTGGCTCAATGACTATCCCTGTAGTCTAACCACCCTATATAAATCATGGTAGGTGGTCCTGAGGATGTCTGCTCCCCAAGCATAAACACGGCCATGGCCCTCAATCTATGTAATGATGGGAGCCCAACAATATAAGAGAGTGTCCCCTCCCTTATCCCCAATCAATCTCGAAGCAAGGATGCCCATGATAGCCTTACGGAGCATAGGAATATCTGAACTCAACAATGGAGCGGACCTTCACCCCCTTCTTCGATCCCATGGAAACAATGACATCCCCCATATAAGTGGCCCACTGAACCACCTGAGATCTAGACACTGCTGTCTTGAGAGACAACCACCTCCCAAGAATCAGGACCCCCAATATGTGATAAACATCCTCTAGGGTGATGGTCCACTCACCCCTAACTCCTAGAAATCAGAAAGTGTTCCGATCCACATCCCAGTATGAAAATAAGTCACATAATATGTGACTAGCAGGTGCAACGTGAGGGACCTGTGCAATCCTCCAAATGCCAGCCCTCTAAAGAGTATCTCGCTCTGCCTGAGTGAGTGCCTCTAACACTGCTGGGAGCCAATCACACTCCCTCTCTCGGCTCCATCTGATGTATTCCTCCTTCTTCTGCATCCACCCAAAAACACAGAAAAAGAGTAAGTTAGTAACAAAATATGACTAGAAAAGCTAACAAGAACATGTAAAAATGCTAAAAATGTAAAAACAAGTAAATAAAACATCTTTTTTGCATTCTGTTGTGAACCGCCACCCTATGCAGAGTGGCGGTTCCATAACCGCCACCTTCTAGGGTGGCGGTCCCGTATCCCCAACCCACAGGGCGGTGGTCGTTCCTAAGCCCTAAAAAATGACATTAAAAATGCACAAAAATGCAAGAAAACACCATTTTTACTAAAATAAAGACCTACCCTATGGGCGCCCCCCTAGAGACTCATTTAAAACTAGCATTTTCAAAAATAACCCCCCAAGACAAAGATTTTATCATTTCTACATTTTAGGTTCAAAAACAATAAATTGAGAAGAACTAACCTGAGACTTCGCGGGTTGATGTTCCGCTCTCGGAGGCATGATCACTATCTCACCACGAACATTTTGACTATACTCTCATCGAAAACCATCACCGTGGGTCCCAGAGCTCAAAAACTATCAAATCAATCCACAAATGAATAGTAAAATGAGTTTGTATATATATATATATATATATATATATATATATATATAGCTTTTCTAAAAGTGATTTTGAAGGTCTTTCGCAGGGTTGGAGTGTCAACGGAGGTAAGTTCTAAACCTCGCGCAGATGGTAAGTCCTCATTTCATATCAATTTAGTTTTATTTCTCAATTTATTTTATCTATCTGCACTTGAGTCCCCTTTTTCATTTTGCAAATAGCGGGATTTTGGATGGCAACTTTCCGACACACGGGCGTGTCAGGTATAACTCCTAACTCCCCATTTCGGGACCGCCATACTTGGATCCACCATTTTACGCCTCTTCATGGCTAAGATGCTTCTCCAAGGGGGCAATATGTACGTACCCAAAATTGTAGGGTACTGCACCACCAGAAAGATGTTACACATACCCCAATGATGATACAGGTCTCCTCGCAAGGTGTTCAGGATCCAGAAAATCTCGCCAAGTATACATTTGTATCCCATATGCCTCATCCAGCCTCCGCATGCTTTGTTCTACCCTCTGCCCCCCCTTTTCCTTATGTTTTGATCTTAAGTGACGAGACCGCTACCCTGCCTAGGGTGGCGGTCCTGTAACCGCCCACCAGGGTGGTGGTCCTATAACAGAGGCCCTGTGCGGAGCTTGTTTTTCTAGAAAGTTCTGACGATCACGTCGAACGTAAAATTTCAATTTCTATCCACATTTTTCAGCTACTTTGCTTTGCATTTATGTTTTGGCCGCCCTGTGAATAGTGTTTTCACTTTGTTTAATGGTAAAAGAGTTTCATTCCAAGTTACCTTCTAGTGAATGCATTTGCTATAAATAGCTAGCTTGTTTTCAAACAAATGGCCCCTCTCCTTCTCTGTTTAATAATTTAGTCTTTTGACTTTCTTGCTTATAATTCCAATAGTTTCATGTTTTGCATCCATTTTTAGTCTTCCTTTGTTGTTTAGAGGTCATTTGATCTTCTTGTTTCAATCTTGCTTCATTGTTGTTCCATGCAAGTCAGTTTAGAGTAAGGTAGTTTCATTCTTAGATTGGAATCCATTTAGAGTTGCAGGTTTTGTTTAGTCACAAAAATATAGTTTCTAGAACTCTCAGTATTTTTGTGTTGTATTCCCATAATAAATCCCGCTAGGAATTGCATAGTCAAGCTCTGTTCACTTGCACTATCTCTCTCTTACTCGCATTGTATTCAGTCTATATCCAAAGCTGCCATTGTTCAAGTACCTTATTCTATTGATGCTATCATATACACACTTTTCTGGATTCAAGAGAACACGAAGGAATGAGGAGATCACACTAAGGGGATGAAGTCACACACAACTGGATTTACCACTGTTCTGTAAACTCCAGGTTTGAGCTATCAAAGTTCTAGTTACAACGTATCAAATAGAGTAGTAAATTATTTTATTTCAGTCAAAGCTCACTCTCGATATCGCCCAGGAAGCTGTGGGGATTGATAGTTTCTGAGAAACTATGATTCATTCCTCACTTTTGAGGTAGGATCGAGAGCCTTTCAATTTAAAACAATTAGTTGCTTAGATATTTAGGATAAATTCACAAACTGCACAAGAAATAAGCTACACCGGGCTACTTTGTTTGTTTTAATTCTGTTACTAGATTAGTTGTCCATTTGCTAAATATATTAGAATAGATGCTCTTTTAATTTCTTTAAAATACTTCATCGAAAATACAAAAATAAAAGAATACATGCATAGTGTAGATACATCTTTCATAATTAGTTTATTAGTTTTAGTTAAAAGTTTGAATCATTTTGCATGACAATCACGGGACCTAGAGAGCCCAAAGAATACATATTTGAACCAATAGTGCCTCAACCAAATCTCCCCACAACACTAGCTGATATAGATCAAGACCTTAGGATACAGGTCTTTCGAGCAACGGTAAACCTACGAGCAATTAGTGAACAACTGAGAGAGTTAAATATTGAAGACGACAAGGCATACACATTTTGGTCAAATCATCCTAACTATAGATTGCCTTGATAGGGCATCCATATGACTGTACAAGGATTCGAAAGAGAACAAGTATTTGGTTGTGATCCTTTAGTTCCACAACCTAATGCAGGAGACCTCCTCGTTGACATAGATACTAGCTTACGCATTCAAGTTGCCAGAACACCTGTAAGGTATTCTGAGAAAATTACACAACTTCTAGTTCTAAACATAGAGGCTGAAAAGGCATATGATTATTGGATAATCAGGAAGGAGAGATTAACTCTTCACATGACCATAGGAGGTCCAACACAACCATGAACTTACGGTTGTGATCCACATGTCCCACAACCCAATGGGCCTACTAATCGATCAGACATTGATGTTGGTTTACGAACACTAGTATTTAGGTCCTCACCACTTCCACCAGACATTATTACACAATTCTCCTTACTAAACATAGCAACCAATCAAGCTAAGGATTTCTGGACTAGACCAGAGAATCGTCCATAAAACCCCAAAAAATCCACTACACCTCCCATCACCATTTTCATGACCTTGTCTGGAAATATACACGAAGCTCCCATAGGTCACTTCCCACGTATCCAACAGCCAATAAACAGGATCTCGGAAGAGCTCGACATTGATTGGAGCCTTCGAACAAACTATTATATCTGAAGCAATCCATTACACCAATTCAGGTTAGGAGGGCCTTCTTCGCCTTAGATTCACAGATTCCATTATTGCGTATTGAGGATATAAGATTACCCAACTAGTTTGTTTGTATCCATATATATTCCATATTCACCAGCCATCTCAGCCTCATAAAAATGGTACCATTGCGTAGGGGAGACTATTATGTTTGTAGAAATACTGATTTTAAAGTGAATAGAAGAGGATAAATATATTTTATAATTTTTTACTAATAGTAGGTCTTTAAGACACTTTTTCCTATGAATGTTTTATGTCTACGTTTAAGACTACAAAAATTTGTTTCACTTATTAGAATGTGATAAAAATTATACCATCCCAGCCGTGGGTGAAATTATATACATGTTCAAAAAAAAAATTGTTTGATTTCAATATTTTTTGATAAAGTTATGGCGGGCAAACGGAAAGTTCTCTGTTTTCTTTATGTTTTCATACCGCTTTCACGAAAAAAATCATAAAAAAATAAAATATTACTCAAAAAAATACAAAATAAAATCCATCCCAAGATAGATAGTGTCATATAACTTCTCACCAAAGGAAAAATATATATATCAATTTTTACTCATCCAAATTGTGGGCAAACGGACTATAATCTTATCGGTGTTTTTAAAAAAAAAAAACCAAGTCATTAAATTTTGAGTGTTTAATATAGCTAATCTTGTCCATTTTTTACAAAAATTAGTATTTTAGAAACTAGATTCTGGATGCTACGATTCATATTAATATAGTTTTGTCTAATTTTGAGTGTATGTATTGCTAATAATCCCTACAAGTTGATATTATGTTGTTATTTGCAATATGATGTCCACGGATGACCCTATATTTGTCCATCAACTTCCTGCACTTACCCATTCACCAGCCATCTCAGCCCGACCTCGGGAGGTCAGGTACGAGGAATAGTTACTTGTAGATTCTTATGCTTGCATGTCACTTTTCCATCGTAAAATAACCCTCACTTCTTTCTAGGAATAACTTCCTTTGCTAGGTCTAGGAACCCTACCGAACCCATCTTCGCTAAGCCGTGATCTGGCTTTTTTGCTCTCATATCTGTATGAAGGATGTGCCTTTGAACATTCCCATCTAACATTGGGGGAACCTTCACATTCCACTTTTTCATTTATTTGCACATGGTATTCTGCCCTTTGTATATTCCCACGTCATGTTGAGGGCATTCACACTTCTTCTTCCTTGTAAATCGCTTTCAAAAAATGACCTTTAAAAATACAAAAACATTCAGAAAAATATACACAAAAACCTAAACATTTAGAAAATGTCTCTTCTAGGGATGAAGCTAAACCAGGTTTGTAACATTTCTTAGGGAAGCCCTGAAAACAATGTAAAAAACAGGCTGAAAAACTTATCTTTCAAGATAACACAAAAAAACATTAGAAAATATATTAATGTTGTCTCGCAAAAACAAGGTAGTGACTTAATTACTTTTACTTTTCGTTTTTCATAGTTTTGATTGAGAGTTCCTTTTTTTGTTGTGTGATGGTTCATTTTATTACCTTATATTGAATCTTGTTTGATTTAATTGTGTGTTGCATTAGGTTCATTCGTAGCTTGAGTTCACATGTAAAAAATTGTTGTCTTTTTCATCATCTGTTGTGTGCATCTTTTAGGATTCATTTTACTTAGATTGAATGTCAATTTAATCTATTATTAAAGTTTTCTTGAGTTCATTTCTAGTTGCATATTGTTATGTTTTTTTTTATGTGCATATTTGTTTAGTTTGGTTAACCTTTTCTTGTGTGTTTGTTTACCACACCTCTATTTGTTATCACATCTACCATTTATCATTCATCACATATAGCATCATCTAATACATAATATATATAGAAATGCTAAGTTTTACATCATGTATGTATACTAAGCTAATCATCATATATTGTACCATCAATTGGAGCAAGACGGGTTGCGCATGATCACACGTCTATCCCCCCGTACCAATATCATCTTATATCATCGCAAATGATATCATTTCAACCACCCTCAAGAACTATTTACCACCTAGCGCTTATCTCTTCACCCTTGTGCATTTTTAAATATTTCCAGGCACTTTTTGATTTCTATTTATATCTAGCACCACGATTATTTTTAAATAATTATTGTTGGCCCATTTTTCTTCTCGTTGGGGCATTTTATTGCCACATGACACTTGTTCTCTTTGCCTTGGGGAATTTTTGAGTGCTTTTAGGTGATCTTTAATTTTCTAAAATCCTTTAACCAATCAAAAATTTAAAAATTATAAAAAACCATTCAAAAATCCAAAAAAAATCATAAACACTTCAAAAATGGACTAAAATTGGTAGAAAGCTCATTTTCAACTGAAATATGTGTCTCTCCCATGGCACTCATCTCATATATTTCTAAAATTTTCAAATGTTTTGAAGCAATGAATCACGTATCACCTAACTCTACAATCATTTACAAAAGCTATGCTACTTACTTCGTTCGTACTCTGGGGCACTATTAGTTGCCTGGTACTATTTTCATCATGCACATTGCTTTTTCATTGGACCCAAGTGTCCTCCATCCTTTCCTTTACATATACAAATATCTTGGGGCATCAAACCCTTGTTGTTTATCATAAAATTTGGGACTACATATCGATAACAAAATATTTGTGCAAAAATTTTGAACGTTGTTAGTTTGAGTGTGTGTGATTGTACTTATTTCCCTTTTGGATGAGTTTGTTTACTTCTCGTATTGCATTACATGTTTGTGTGTTGCCGATGGAAGGGTGATTTTTTAGCAAGGGACGGTTGTTTGTATCTTAGATTTTCATGACATTTTATGCTTTCGTCATATGCTCACATTTTAATAAGGACCAATGATGAGGATTCTAAGAAAAAATATGATTACAAATTGTTTCTATAAGCACTAGTTTGTGGATAGTTCAATATCCCATTTTTTTTGTTATTTTCTCATCTTACCTTCATAATTTCTTTCTTATGTTCTCTTTGTGATCATTGATCGAGTTTCTTCCATCACCCCATTGACACTCGAGGGGGAATCCCTTTAGCTAACTAATGTTTCTTCTACCCCTTCAAAAACAATTCATTTGCTTATGTTTTGTCTACTTTCTTTGAAGTGACGTCAGCTTACGTCACCCCAAAGAGGGAAAAATGTAGACACCTATAGTTTGATCAAATACTAATATTCCTAATATTTCACTGAACTATTCTCATTCTTACAAATTAATGATCATATTGTCACAAATTTTCCTAAAATCTAAATTCCCCTCTTACAACAATCTTTTGGTCATATTCCTCTTGTAAATCAATTACCACATGCTAAATAGCCTCTTATTGACTAAACCATCTTAAACCGATTTTACTTCTAGACTACTTAACTACATAACTTCCTAGTACTTGATCAATCCATTTCATTGGATTTATTAGATCCTCTCAAAACCCTAATTCCTTTTCAAAAGGGATTAAAAGCCTAACCTAGTTCAACTAGTCCTAATTTAATTAACATACTCTTTTATTCTAAACCTAGTCAAATCTTATTACCTTGACTCAAATTAGCTTGTTCACTCCCTTTTAGTCCCACATGACACCAAAATTCACTTTCCCAAATGGAAAAATATAAATAGGACTAATAGATTGACCCGCCTCTCATTTATAAGAAACTCTCCTTATTCCTAACATAAACTATAGCATTTTTCATTAGGGTTAATGGTAGCTTATTTCATTTATTATTTAGCTATTGCAACTTACCATTACAACACACACAAGAATTGAGTAAATGAAAAGATCCATTAACCTTGAAGCCATTAATTTGATCTCCCATTCTCATAGCAATCACAAACTAGTTCATTAGAATCACTTACTAGGTTCATTTTTTAAAATCTTTCATGAATAGAAATTACTTCAAATATGTTAGGTTTTATTTATAGATCAATTTAATGTATGAAAAGTGATCGAATCCTTGTTTATTTCTTATCTGATGAAGTCCACTTAGTTGTTCAGAGCTTTATGGTTTCTTTAGATAATATTACAGTCCCAATGTCCATGGATTTTACAAATTTTCATGATAACATCATACAACTAGAGGTGATGTATGGGTATGGATTATGGTAACAAGTGATGTGTTATTTATGGTGTTTATGGTATAGTGGTATTGTACATTGTTTAACTATTTAGGCTGACTATGGTTAAGATGATTTAGAAACATGTTTGAATACGTCAAGGTTATGATTCCAAGGAGCATTAGGGTTGTCTAAATGTAGCTCTCCTTTGTCAATTAAATCAGCTGATTGGTGTTACAAGAATGAATCTCAACCTTTGAATTTTGTCACCTTTGACCCTATCATATTTATAATAATCATTATCTCTAAACCAAGATCCAGTTTGGAGATGGAACCAATTATCGATAGGAAGCTCCAAATAGCTTGGGAGAGTGATTATCATTAGCAGAAATTGGATTTTATCAAAGATCTCACTATACTTCTCTCAATAGGGGTATATTTAGTCAGTATGATGGTGGGACCATTCAGAGGTCAAAACATTACTGTTGAAGCATCTTTTGATGACTATGAAATTAGATTTACGATTACAATGGGTTTGTATTGACATGGAAACCATCTTTGGGTGGGAAATCAGACTTTGGTTTCTTTGGTTTAGAAGTTTGACTCTTCCTAAATTCAAGAGCACAAAGTTCAATTTTATGCGACCTATCTAACAATGGCTTAATCAAACATTTAACACTCTATGATTGGCAATTTGGAGTGTGGAAGAAATGGGATATTTTATACATGAATTTTGAAAATCATTTGATTAATTTTGAATATGGGAGAGATAATGATAATAACTGATCAAACTTCCCTCTAACAGGATATAAAGTCTTCAAAATGAGATTTCCTCAAATTTTAGTAATACCATACAATAGTCTATGATGGAAATTTTAGGAAGTAATATTTATCGAAATTCATGTTTGAGGAACAGGCTGAGCAAGTTGTTGAAAATCTCTCCAAAGAGGGAGTATTATGGAATGTTATTATACTAATTTAAAGCAGGGTCTATGTTGGGGTTTCAAAAACATTCTTAGCATAATATCATTTCCTAGTACTTGAGATATGAAGGTAACAAGCATGACAAATGGACCAAGGTGCTAGTTTTCATTTCTATATCCATTTGAGGAATTTGGGAAGCTCCTACAACAGAAGTGCTAATGCCTTATACGGTCATTTAGATGGGTGAATAGGTTCATTCCATATTTTTTCATATGAAATGCACTTCTAACCGATCTTAAGAAATCATGGAGGTGATTCTTGAAGGGCTGAATATGATTCACTTCCAAAGTAAGGCTTGAAGATACCCCTTGATAATTATGGTTTTTTATGATGTGATAAACTATCTGAGGATGAACCATGTTGATTACCTCTAAAAGTTGATAAGGTTTCTTCATAATGATTTTGGGTAACCTGTTGCAGGATGTTTTCTTGGAAGGGAATTTTCATATATTTGCTAATATGATGTGGTCATAGGAATTTTATATAAGTTGTAGACTAAATGTTGTGATGGGTGGATATATTGAAACTTAGGAGGGATAGATGTATTAAACATTTAAACTCAGGTTAAATCTCCTTGGTGTGGTGTATGCTAGAAGGGAACTTAGATGCATGGATCTGAGGGGCTTGAGTATAATGTAGATTGTTAAAAGGGGATAGTAGTGAAAATACACACCTTGAAATGATTGTAAGCATGTTTTGAAAGAGTTAGATGCATGGATAACATTATATGGATTTTTGTAACAAATTTGGGAATCAATAAATTTATCTGTGATGGTTGATTTAAGAATTGTGATATAAGTGGGGTCAAGAAACTATTACAACATTATTCCAAATGAGTACTACTGAATCATCATTGGTATTGATTAAAGGTGTAGACCATGTAATGAATAAACATAGTATTTTTTGAATATCATATGGTTTATCAATGATTCTTTGGAAGTGGTTGCGGTAAGGGCTGCTAAATGTTTGATATACATAACTGATCAAGAGGTATTTGAATTTCTAGAGATGATGAGTTGGATTTGTTATGTGGGTGAAGAGGTGAACACCTCCATAATTTTGAAGATGGTCATGTAGAAACAATTGAATGGTGAGTTGAACTAAACTGGTCATTTCTTGTGAATCCAACATCATGTTATAAGTTTGAAGGAAATCGTGGGGGACCAAACTAAATGATATTAGATGTCCTCTAGTCATGCTCATAGATTTAAAATAGGAATATGAAAAGAGTTTGTGAGAATCTTCGAATCAGAAAACTGTAGGAACCATGGATAGTTGCACTCTCAACAGAATCATGATAGCTCCAGCGATTGCAAGAAAGAATTCATCAATAATGGAAGAAATTGCATAAATAGAAACAAAGCTTGCACATAGAGGAAAGACAGAAGAGTGTCTTGGCATGCTCATAAATTAAAGTAAAGGGGTACATATAAGGTGCTTGAGTAACCCTAGTGCATGACACACATGAAACCCTAAACCTAACCCATGTGAGATGACCCTCCAATATGAGAGGAGGACATACATAGGATAACTCACACTAACACCCCCCATTCATCGAAGCTGGGGTAGTCGGCTATGGTGAGTCAGACAGAAAATGAAGACATCCCTAAACAACTAAGAAAGATGTGTCAATGGGGCCCAGAAACTAAAGACCGGATAAGGTGCCCATATACAAACAACATCTTCCTATAAGAAGAAGAAGAAAAGAAGGACTATATAGCCCGAAGGAGATGAGTAGCTGCAGAAGATCTCACCCCAAGAAGGGACCGTAAGTGAAGAAACTTCATCTCAGTGAAGGGCTTGGTGAATAAATCTGCAATCTGATCAACTGTCTGAATGTACTGAATGTCGATGATACCATCATGAATAAGCTCCCATATGAAGTGCATATGGATCTCAATGTGCTTCGTCCACTGATGCTGAACTAGATTTCTACAAATAGAGATAGTGCTCATGTTATCACAATAGATAATGGTAGGCCACCGAAAGTGGATGCCAAACTCTGTCAGAATACCTATAGCCAAATAGCTTCTGTGGCAGCATTAACTGCTCCTCTGTATTCTACCTCTATAGATGATATCACAATTGCATTCTTTTTCTTGCTAGACCAACTAATAGGACCCAAACCAAGAGAGAAACTATAGCCAGAAGTAGATTTCTGATGATCTAAGTCACCGGCCCAATCAGAATCTGTGAACCCAATCAAGTCAATATCAACCCCTCCATGATAGTGAATGCCATCAGCATAGGTGCCACGAACATAATGAAGGATCCATTTAGCTGCTTTCCAATGCAGCTCATGTGGCTCCTGCATGAATCTAGACACGATCCCAATAGCATACAATAAATCCAGTCGAGTGTGAGTCAAGTAAATCAAGCTCCCCACCAACTATCGATAAAGAGTACCATCAACCAAGGGAGTAGAGCAATCTGAAACCAACTTAACCCCAGAAAGAAAAGGAGTAGGAGAATACTTTCAATCAGACATCTGAAAATGAGCTAGCAAATCAAGAGCATACTTAGGTTGTGAAATCAAGATTCCTGAGTCAGATTGTGAAATCTAGATCCCAAGGAAGTAATGAAGCAGACCTAAGTCAGTCATGGAAAACTTGTTGGCTAAGGTGATCTTCACAGAATCAATAATAGAGGAAGAGCTGCCTGTGATCAACAAGTCATCAACATAGAGAACAAGAATGAGTATGGATTCATCTTGCCATAGAATATAAACATTTGGATCAAAGTGACACCTAGTAAACCCTGATGTAAATAAAAAGGAGTCCATCTTGGCATACCAAGCCTGAGGGGCTTGTTTAAGGCCATAAAGAGACTTCTTTAACTTACAAACAAGGGAGGGATCATGGACATAACCCAGAGGTTGTTCCATATAGATCTCTTCCTCTAGGTCACCATGAAGGAAGGCACTCTTAACGTCCATTTGATGGACTTTCCATCTGTTTTCTGTGGCAATGGATAGGGTCAGTCGAATAGAAGTCATCTTTGCAACTGGAGCAAAGGTTTCTGTATAATCAACCCCAGCTATCTGGGAGAAACCCTTAGCTACTAATCATGCTTTAAAATTTTTGATGTCTCCATCTACTCCATACTTTGTTCGGAACACCCACTTACACCGAATGATTTTTCTTCCTTTCAGAAGAGGGGTGAGATCCCAAGTATCATTCTTCATGAGAGAGGAATACTCCTCATCCATGGCAGAATCCCACTCAGGAATACCAGAAGCCTCCCGAAAAGACTGTGGATCAGAAGCAGAGGTGAAGAAAGAGTGGGGTCCAATGAAATCTAAGTGAGTACGTCTCATATCTGAAGTATCTCTAACTAAATCTCCAGCACTTTGCAAAGTTTTTCCTAGCCCAAAGAGGACCAAGAGGATTAAGCTCAGAGTCAGAAGATTCTTCACTTGAGTGAGAAGGGACATAGTCCTCGTCATCACTACTATCAGAATCAGAAGACTCAAAGTTCTGATGGTCGGGAGGATCTAGAAGAGGAGCACGCTCAACAACATCATCATCTGATGAGTCAGAATCCAAATCAGTGAGCTGAAGAACCTCAATAGGTGGAGAAGTAGAAGTCAAAGAAGACTCATCAAACTTAACACTTCTCTCAATATACATTTCATGAGAAGTAGGATTCAACAATCGATATCCCTTCACGCCATCAGGATACCCTAAAAAGATACAAGGTTTGGATTGTGGTTCCAAAGCCTTACGTTTCTTCTTGGGAATCTGAGCCATAGCCTTGGATCCGAAGACTCGAAAGTTCTCAACATCAGGCTTGCATCCAAACCAAGCTTCAAAGGGTGTCATCCCTCTTACTTCCTTGTGTGGAACATGGTTCTGAATGTAATTTGCACAATTCACTGCTTCGGCCCAATACTGCGGAGGAAGAGACTTCGAGTGAATCATACAAGTGGCCATCTCCTTAAGAGTATGGTTCTTTCTTTCTGCTACTCCATTCTGTGAAGGGCTATAAGCAACTGTATGCTACAAAGAGATCCCTTCAGAAGTACAAAAATCCATGAACCTATTGTTTACATATTCACCTCCATTGTTGGTTCGAAGAACCTTGATAGACTGTTCTGCCTGTTTCTCAGCAAGAGCCTTAAAGTCCTGAAAATGTTCAAAGACTTCAGACTTAAGCTTAAGAAAATATACCCAAGTATATCATGAATAGTCATCAATGAAGGTTAGCACATAAAGAGCTCTAGTAAATGAAGGAGAAGGAAATGGACCAGAAACATATGCTATGAACAAGATCTAAAGGACGAGTATCTCTCCAGGCTTTTCCTTTGTCAAAGTTCTTTTTAGGATGCTTTCCAAGGGTACAACCCTCACAAAGACCCTTAGAAAACTTGACACAAGGCAACCCATTGACCATTTTGTTTTGGCTCAATTGTTCAAGGTAGTGATAATTTAGATGTCTAAAATGCTCATGCCATAGCTTACTAACCTCATTTGCATGAGTGAGAAAGGTAGTGGGCATATCGAATTAGAAGTAAAGTGGGAAAAGGTATACAACCATGAATGGTGATCTACCTTTCCCTCAGCCACTGTAGTGTCATTGTTAAGCTCACGAATAATCATTGAGTTAGGACCAAATTCCACTCGCATTCCTTCACCAAGGTGATTAATTTGGTAAACCGATAGGAAATTGGTAGAGAGATTAGGAAAACTCAACACTTGGTTAAATGTTCCCCCATCCATCTCTACCAATCCACTACCGGAAACTGACACTACCGTGTCATTACCCATCATGATTTGGGACATACCACAAGGCTCGATGTTGGAGAAATCAACATGTGAAGAATCCATGTGGTGCAAGGCACCAGAATCTATAATCCACATCGATGAAGGAACAACTCTGGCTACAAGGGCCTTTCCTTTCTTCTTATCATATTTTAGACCTTTTTGTAGTAGAAGACTCGGCCTTTGGAGAATTTTGTTTGATAGAATCAGGAACACCTATTTGATTCTTCTCAAGTAAATGAGTAAGGTGATCAATTTGTTTTCTCATACATAGTATGCTCTTTATGACCAGGCTTCTTGCAATAGGAACACAAATACTTGTCTTTCTATGCTTAGGCTCAGAAGTTGAAGTGTTCGTGTCATTTTTAGGGTTTGGTCTTGGTTTCTTTCTTAGGTTGATCCTTTTTTTCTTTCTTCTTTTTAGTCTTCTTTCCCTTACTAGTACTTACTACAAGGGCATGTGACTTGGACTTAAGAGACCCCATTTGAATGAGTTTGTCCTGTTCTCGAATGAGTTGGGATGAAAAATAGTCAAAGGAGGGCATTGTCCAAGTTTACCCAAAGTAAACTTTTGTAGCGTAAAAAGTTGACATGAAGATAGAATATTCAGGACCTAACTTAGAGAGAATCGACAAGATCAGTTGAGAATCTTTCTTCTCTACTTGACATTCATTTAACAACAATCTAGTGTGGACAAACTTAGAGAAGAATGCTTGTAGGTTTTCAAAGTCACTAGGATTTAACCCTAGTAGTTCATTTTTCCAACTCATGTGCTCTCATGTCATCTTGTTGTCCAAACATTCCATCTAACATTTTCCACACAGAATTAGGTGTTTCAGACGACTCAATGTGGAAGAGCAAGTTAGGAGAAACAGACATGCAAAGAAGACCTAAAGCTTCATCACTACGGTTTAACCACTTAGATTTTTCAGGGTCGTCATCTGGTTCAGTCTCAGTTCCCATGGTGATGTGGAATAACCATTTACCCCTTAGTTTCATAATTATTTTCGATCTCCACTCAAAAAAGTTGAATGAGGTAAGAAAAGGAATTGAAAAGCATCCATAGTGAAGAGAGAGAGAAGGAATGCAAAAAAGAAACACAACCACCCAGGACAATATACAAACCCCCCTATTTCGGCACTTTATAGTTTATTGTGTTGGATTACAATCAGGTCTGAGCATGTGCAATTGAAACACTTAGTAACTTGTCCTTACAATCAGTGTAATAATGCACAAGAGAGGAGACCACAATCATGTTTCAGGGAGCACAGCAATAGTGACACCGTAAACAAGCACAAGTAAAAAAACTAGGAAGGAGGTGAAAATCAAATTTGGTTGTGAGAAAAAGTGTCTCACATGTGCAAAGGATACCCCCTTGCTATAAATTGTGGTGGATGTGCTCACTAGTCGCAAGAAATAATAAGGGTAAAATACAATGTTTTAAGGAACTCAAGATGAGTTCTGAGAATCACCTCCAGAATGCCAGAAAGGCACGTGGAAGACAAAAAGGTGCTCAGAGTGATACTACACACTTGAGCACACAATTAGTTTTAAAAATGACAATAACACCTAAAAATTATTACTTTGAAACACCCAATTTGGCTAATTTTATAGCTATTAGAGTTTTAAAAAACAATAATTTAACATTAATTTTAAAAGATGATTTTAATTAAATGTTACTAATCGAGAATGAAGTGAAATTGAAATTAATACAAATAGATTTAATTAAATAAAATCTAATTAATTTATACTAATAGAAAAAACTAATTAAGATCTATTTAATGAAATCTGAATTAAAAACAAATATACTTTCCCTTTTAAAACATTTTTCCCACCAATTGCTTTTTAAAATTATAATAAATGAATTATTAAAAAAGTTACCAACCAGCTTCGTTTTCAGTAAAAATCATCAAAGGTGGGATTTCCTGAGTTTTTATGAAAACTATTGGAGGTCCTAGACCATTTTATTTTAAAAGATTAAAAAGCATGTTTAAAAAAGTAAGAATTGAAAAAAAGAAAACTTTTTAGAAAACGCGTGATAAAATGCCATGAAGCTATTTGTGTTGTGATTATTTCAATATATTTAAAACAACTAAAAAAACTTTAACAAAGTCGAGTTACAGGGATTTCAGATGCTGGATCAAAAAGCATGTAGCAAACGGGGACTTTAGGTTATGGGTGATAAATCTGACATTAAGTAGGCTTACCAAAACATGAGTAGGTCATGACAGGAGAAAACGCATTGGAGATGTCGAATGTCGTGAGGAAGTAAACACAGGTCAGATGTTGGCTGAGTGGTCCTAGTAGAACGTGGTACGTACATGCTGAGTGAGATCCCAACTGGTAAGAAGGTATGACAATAAGGCCATGCAATGAGAGAACTAAAGTTTATAGCCAACAAACACCAAGAAAGGTTGGGGGCCATAGCCAATATAGGAGCATGAGAAGATTGGGGCAGGAAAACTCACGGCCAATTAGGTAGAACATTTAGTATTTCGCAAGACAACGTAGGCTCCAAAATATGCAGCAGAGAATGGTTCAGGTTAGAGCCAACGAGTGCCAAATGTTAGGTCCTGGGCTAAAAATAGAGAGCTCTCCATGGGAATGGAAAAAACCTTTCAAATGAATTCCGAGCTTACAGTAAAAAAACCTATATTCTGCAAGTTACCAGGAAGTCTTGAGAGGCAGGATGAAGAGGAGCTTATGGTGATCTGGAGAGTAAACCAAATTCACTTCTATTTTAAAAATTCATTACCAAAACACAAATAATCTTTATCATGGCTGAAATCCAGATTTAGCTATAGATAGCTGAAATCCAAAACCAGGGATAATTTTAGCGGCGAATATTCGTAATATGGTGAAAATTTCATTTTAGGAAAATTTGAAAAGGTGAATTTTTCGGAGTGGGTCGGTGTCCTGTTTGCCTAAAATATATAGTATATTTTTTTTGGGGGGTCGGCTTCGCCTTCATTTGAAAACATCTCCTATAAAAACCTAGGTGATTCACCATGTAGTATACCTCAAGTAGCTTACCAAATTACTCAATACTGTTAAGCATTTGAGATTCGCATACCCTTGAGCACCAGAGATTCAGTGTTAGCCTGTGATGACGGGTGACAAATGCAGTGTTGACGCGCGACAAGGGGTATTATAGACATGCAAAGGGGGTTATTGACGTGCGACAAGAGTTATGTACTGACGCACGACAAAGAGCTATACTGACACGCGACAAAGAGCTGTACTGACGCGCGACAAAGAGAGTGAACTGACGCATGACAAGATCTAGTACTTGACACGTGACAAGAGCTGTACTGACGCGCGACAATGAGGAACAGTTCTGCACTGTACAAACGCGCGACTTGGGCACGAAGTGACGCGCGACATAGGAAGGGTTGACGCATGACAGAGGAAGGGAAATGTGACATGGATATTTGACATTGTTGACACGCGACCTCAGACAGTTCACGCGCGACAAGACCTCAGACACTGGACAGTTCGCTACTTGGTTCTTTTGCTGATGCAGGACTCTTTTCAGAATAATGGAAGGTGCCAGCTCAAAGAATACGAATAACCTAAAAGTAAGTAAGAAATCTCAGAAATCACTCTTCAAGTATTTTGGAAACTCTGCGGATACAGATATTGTAAATACCAATCATATAGATGCCACCAAAAAGAATCAGAATACTGACTGTGTGGAAGGTATTATTGAGGTGGACATGCATTCTGCACAGTATCAAAGTCAAACAAATGAAACCTACGATAATATGCCAGATCTTGAAGATATTGTTCCTGTTGGGGTGCAACCAGAAGTGCAGCTAGATATCACAGATACAAACACTCAGCAAAATGGAACACAGAAATCAAATTCAAACTTCTGGTCCAAGAAAGAGGAAACCAGGTGATTGTGATATTGCTCAAATTCTACTCAAAAAAGTAAAGCATTGAAAACAAACAAGAATATGTGGACCATTGGCAGGACATACAAGTTTGATTGGGCAGCTAAATTTCCATTTATTGAACCTGTACAATCATCTAATTCTGAAGAAATCCCATCTGAATGTACATGTACAATATGTACGTGGAAATTGGGAAAGCAACAAAAAATGCAACTGAAGCTGGACACTATAGAAAAACATTGTGGAAAACAATATTTAACTGTAACAGGGGGTGGATGGCCAGAAAATCAAAACACATAGGTGGAAAACTGAAAAAGAATGCATGCATGTTAGATACGCAGCGGAATATGAGGCAGAGCAGAAAAAACACAGACATCTGTTGGAAAAGGGAGGAACGATCACATCGCATATTGGTAAGATGAAAGAAACAAATCTACATGCAAAATTCATACAGTTCTCTACTCTTTTTCAAATAATAAAAAAAGGAAAAGTAATTTCAGATTTCCTCGATTTCAAAGTTTTGTATCAATTTAACGGAATGCTGAATGTACCTCAGTCTCATTGGTTCGAGAGTAGTGGATGGGAAATGGCAAAATGCCTCTCGATGATAGAGAAGGAAGATTTGAAAGAGAATGTAAAAAAAGAAAACTTTATCTCTCTTTCAATTGATGAAGTGACAGCAGTCGACAACACCGCATGGGTATGTATCCACATCTATACTTTAGAAAATCATATAAGGACACCTCATCTGTTGGGTGTTATGAAAATGGTTGAAAACTGCAATGCTGAAAACCTATACAAAATAGTTGTTTCTCATTTGAAAGATGTTGCTGGTATGACTGATTATGAAATTGCTACGAAGTTGGTATGCGTTGGAGCGGATGGTGCATCTGTCATGCAGGGTCACCGAACAGGGCTCTGTGTTAGATTACAAACAACAGTGGCCCCATATATGCTACCAATTCACTGTATGGCTCACAGAATGAATTTAGCATATAAAATGGTAAGCAACCATGAAAATTTTGCTAAATTAGAAGACCTAATAAGAGAACTCCATGCCTATATGTCAAACAGCCCAAAGCGTTTTCTGGAGTTCCAAAAATTTGCAATTGGAATTACAAACGGCAAAAAAACTTCTGAAGGATGTGGAGACTAGATGGATCTCTTTGTATGAACCAGCATGCAGAGTTCGTGAGGAGTATCCTTCATTGGTTGGTTTCATGCACAAATACCGTCATGAAGTTGATAGGGCAAGGGACCTGTTGTTCCACTTAACTGATTTGGAGACTTTGCTTACATTGGTTGGTATTCTTCCAATGTTGAAGGAGATCAATACACTGATGAAGCATGCACAGGGCAGATTGATCTATATCGTGGATTTTATAAGGATGAGGAAAATGGTATGTCAAAGTCTTGATATATTGTACTGTTCCCAGGATAGTTTTGATGCACCTGTTTTTGAAAATTGGAGAGATTTATTAGATCTTAAAAATCCTAACACCTTTTTGAGATTTAATATCCACGATCACCTATGCATCTCTGTTAATGGGAGGGAAATACCAATGCACATCTTGCAAAGACGTCAAGATATTACAGGATCGGAACGAGAAGATGTTCCTGTGACACGTAATTTGTTTGAGTCTGTGATAGTTGAGACAAGAATAAAGCTTAAAAAAATTTCAGAAACCTTGTCATCAGAAATTAGGGAACGTTTCTGTAAAGACAAAATTCTGGAAGCAATGGGTGTGATGAATCCGAATTTTTGGAATACAGAAGGTGGCCGTGCAGACTTTGTCAGTAAGCATTTCCATAAGTCAATGGGTACAATAATGGAACAATTTACAAAGACTTCAGAGCTCAAGGGTACAGAAATCAAAGGTATACTGAATGCCGATTTATTGAAGTTTCAGTCAACCAATTTTGCAACAACAATGAGGAACCAATATAAGAATTTTAGATCAACCTTCTGAAAGTGGTGCTATTACAAGGCTGTGGGCGAGGAATCTTTCAAAGTTCTATCTTACAAGAAGATATCAGTGAGTATTTCAGACTATATGAGTTATGCCAGACAATGATTTTGGGGTCTGTGGAGGATGAAAGGGTTTTCAGTGCATTGTCATTTATAAAATCAAAACTGAGAAAATAGGTTGGACAAAAATCTGGAAAGTTGCATGAGGTGTTACGTTTCTCGATACTCCCTCGAAACCTTTCCGTTTGACAGAGCAATTGCGCACTGGAATTCCCTTTGCGAAAGAAGAGGTGTAAATAATACAGCTACAAGTACAAATATTCCCAACCTTGAGAGTGTAATTGGCTCATGCGTCACATTCTACAGAAGACAACATCGACTTTGATGAAGCTATTGATAATGGACTGTTTCAACTTTAAGTAGGTATCTTCTTTATCTTTTATCTTTATCATTAAAGATGTTACAGGTCTATATACTAAAAATGTCAGGCAATTCACCCATCTATCTACTAATCCATTTCTCGTGTTGGATTTTTTTTAAAACACAGATCTAGCTCTATTACCAGTGGCAGTGATGATTTCAACTTTAAGCAGGTATCTTTTTCCCCTTAAATCTTATTGTTAATTTGTTTGTTACTTTTTAAATTTTGACAGAGCAATTGCTCACTGGAATTCCCTTTGCGAAAAAAAGAGGTGTAAATAATACAGTTACAGGTACAAATATTCCCAACCTTGAGAGTGTAATTGTCTCTTCGTCACATTCTACAGAAGACAACATCGACTTTGATAAAGCTATTGATAATGGAGTGTTTCAACTTTAAGTAGGTATCTTTTATCTTTATCTTTATCTCCATTAAAGATGTTTACAGGTCTATATACTAAAAATGTCAGGCAATTCACCCATCTTTCTACTAATCCATTTCCCGTGTTGGATATTTTTAAAACAAAGATATATCTCATTACCTAGTGGCAGTGATAGGTTATAATTAAAGATATAGGTTAAACAAAGATATATCTTTCTACTATTCATTTTTTTCAGCTCTGGTTATAATTAAAGATGTTATAGGTGTATGTATTTACATTTAGATAAATACAATATTTTTATTTTTTGAAAACGTGGGTTGACATCCGTCCGAGGAAGCTGTTACTTCTCGGGACTGACAATGTCAGGCAACTCACCCATCTATCTACTAATCAATTTTTTTTGTGTTGAAGTTTTTAAGACAAAGATCTAGCACGTTACAGGTGATGATTTCAATTTTAAATAGGTATCTTCTTCAACATAATCTTATTGTTTGTTACTTTACATTTTTTTCATCTCTTGTTATCATTAAAGATGTTACAGGTCTATATATTTACATTTATTCAAATACAATCTTTTATTTTTTTGGAAAACGTGGGTTGACATCCATCTGAGGAAGCTGGTACTTCTCAGGACTGACAATGTCAGGCAACTCACCCCTCTATCTACTAATCCATTTCTCGTGTTGAGTTTTTTAAAAACAAAGATCTAGCACATTACCATTGATGATTTCATAGCAATCTAATACACAAGAGGTAAGTTAAACCCTATCATATTTGTAATTATGTTTTATTTCTTACCAATGATGATTATTTCTTTATTTCTTACAATTATGTTTAATTAATTTATACTACACAATTCATAATTCATGATAGATTATACAATTTATATTATACGTCCACATAAAATTCATCATCATCCGTATATATCATATCATCACCATATCATTATCATAATCCTGAGTCCTGACACTACAATTATTATTAAAATAATTATTTATGTAATTTAAATTTCTTAAAACAATTCCATGTTTTTAAAAAACAATTCATAATCATATCATTACAGTATATCCATTCTAATTTCATCTATATCCATTCTAATCATTAATGTCATCTATATCCATTATAACACATTCCATTTATTTATCATCTATATCCATTCTAATGACATTATGATCATATCATTACAAGTATAGATAAGAAGAATTATCTTAAAACAAGTTTAAATGTCTAGAGAAGAAAGTTATTGTGGTTGAAGATAAATCTACGTCCACATTAAATTGATCATCGTTCATATATATCATATCATTATCGTCACTCATCATCTTTCATCATCATCTATCATCATTCCATGTTTGTAAAACAATTATCCATTATCATCATTCATCATCTACGTCCACATACAATTCATGATAATCCAAGTAAACAAGAAACATACATATAATTCATGATAATTCCCATCTAATGTAATCACCATTAAGAGTAAACCAAAAAGCATAAACTCCATATCAAATCCATATTCAATCAAAATGAAAGATTATATAGTATTTCAAATTTTAAAAGGCTATCAAATCCATATAATTAAATTCAAATTCCATACTCTATATTAAAAGTTTCCACACTCAATATTTAAATTTTCCACAATAATAAAAGTTTCAAGTTTTCAACCCTCTTTTTCTTTATCCATTTCTACTCCTATGCTCCTTTTCCCAACGTTTTATTCCACTGTGGCTGTACCCCTTTCCCCAACAGCCAAAATAACCCCAGAACTTATAAGATCTTCTGCAGCATTGTCCATATTTTTAAAAATTCTTTCTTCTTGATTTTTTGCATCTCCATGCAACAACAAATTTTGATCAGATGCTTCCTTAGCTTTGAATAATATGTCAGGGTCGAAGCCATGCTCTTTAAATATCCACTTTAGTGTATTGTTTTGTTTGTTAACCAAAACATATATTTTGCTTCAAATTCTTTGCTGCGGATAAACTGTTCTTCTCTGTTTCCAAGTGAACTTGCAATACCTTTGCTTGACTCTTCAAATTTTCATATTTCAACTGCACAAAAAGAATAATGTCAATTCAAAATATTACTAAAAAAATGAAAATTTCAAATTAACAAGAATGATTGTTAGAAAGTGTTAGTACTTACAACCGCTCTATCTCTTTCGGCATTTGCAATTGATACCAAATCCTTGTCCTTAGATCATTTGTTAAAATATGCCTGGGCCTTGGCACTAATATTTTCCAATTTTTTTAATGACTTATCCAAATTTCATCTTTATAGTTGTTGTTATACATGACAGTCCCACGTCTTACTTGGGTAAGTAAGGAATCCATCTTCGTAGGTTGATTCTGGACTGCAATGTATAAACTATCCCTTTGCCAATATTTTCATAATGACTAATAATCTCATTGATAAGAACTTTAGACCTTCTCTCCCATTCTATAAGCTGATTGATATGAGGTAGAATAAACTAACTGACATGGGATTGACAATCATAACCAATTAAGTTCTCCAAGGAAAAGGTAACAACTGTTCGCTATCTGAAACTGATGAAGATGATCTTACTGGAGAAGTATGGGGGCTTTCAGCAAGATCAACTGCTACTTTTTTCTGCCTTTGGGTGGCTTGATCCTGTTTGTAATAAAATTAATCAAGATTCAGATAAATAAATTTAAATTGAAATGTAATTCAAAATTGTAAAGCATATTTAAATTAAAGTATACTTGCTGGCCTTGAATCATGTCACGGGTATTGAAAAAACTAGTTGGGTCATTGCTATCAATGCCCAAATAATCTTCATCTAAATTTATATTGTTCAAAACTGATATGCCTATTGCACTGGACAAGCCACCAAGTGAGAGAGAGTTGGGATTCGAAAGGAGGAGGCAATGTTTAGTGTCCCGCTGGGGGCCGGAGTAATTGGCATGCATTTACCAATGTTCTTTTTCACTGTTCCTCTAGTTGGCATTTTAAAAATTATTGGTTGAGTGGGTTTCAGTGCCACGGTTTGATCGAGATTGCAATGTGCTAAAAAGTACAAGAAAAAACATGAAAAACAGGAAAACAATTCGAAAAGGAAAAAAAACTACGAAATTAAGCGTACTACTGAAAAGTTGTACCTTGTTGTCGAGGGGTAGTTTTTTGTGGTGCTAAGGGTGGCCATGTAGGAGTTGTATTCAGTGTTTGTTTAGAAGATACAAAATGCATGCGACTATATGGAGTGAGTTGGGGAAGAAGGTTGAGTTTCCAAAACATGTGTATGGTCCAAAGTCCATGCAATGTCATCAACATTAAATTTTATGTCAATTCATTTGGTTAAAATTTAAATTGAAACATCAATCTACAAATTTGGAATTTGTAAATAATATATGAGAAGGTATTACTTCTTTGGCATTTAACGAGTTAAAATTGTTGAGGGTTTGGAGAGGAGTGAGCTTCCATTTCAAATTGGGAATCTCCCGAAGCCTCAGCGTATTGTTGGCCTCTTTCTCTTGATAATGCCTTTTTTCAGGGAAGAGATTCAATAAATCTTCTCTGCAAAACATTAAGTGTTAATAACTGTGCAGTGCAATGTCAAAAATTGAAATACAAACTAAATATTTTATACATGTTGTTCTTCAAATGTAATTGACAACTTCATCAACTCCTTGTCAGTGCAAGTAGGAATTTTTTTATCTTTTAAATTTAAAAGTGCCTCGTAATAAAGACTGAGGAGATAATTTGTCAAATAAATGATAGGTTTTTTCTGAAAGTTTTGAATTTGTTATGTCAGTTCTTATTTTTTTTATAGATAGGTGCACTAATCGAATTTTTGTTTTGAGATAGTTACAACTATGTATGCAATGGCCCAATTTGGTATATCTATTTGGTGACCCTATAAAACTATTCTGGATTGAAAAAATGAAATAACTACAGCAAGAAATTGGTGTGCAATTAATTGCATATCCACACCACGCCTGGATTTATTGACATGGGCTGCAAATGCCAAACAGTGAGAATTACTATAAATTTATAACACAAATTGTATCAAAATAAAAAATAGAATAAAAATGATGAATTAAAATGAATTATACTTACAATCAACATGGAAACTGAACGTTGATTCAAGAAATTTCTTGTCTTCTTCCAAGCATGTAGCCTTCATTGTAACAATTGGTAAATTTATGAATGGAAGGCCCATAAACCGATGGATTTCATTTGCTTTGATATTGAATTGGATAATCCGGCCATCGTTTAGAGTCACATAAAAAAGGTCATCCTTTGAATTGTAGGACGAAAGAAGGTAATTCAAAATATCTGGATTTTTTTCGAAATGGGGCATATTAACGAGCCCTGTAAAGTCATAAGCATCCATCAAATCTTTATATTTAGAAGACATCTTTAAAACAGTATGGATGTGAGGGCACAAGGGATTCCTGTAGATGATCTTGGCCATGGATTGTATAGGATTCTCTTCTTGATTTTTTTATTGAGCTTGCAGTTGGGAAGCATGTGAATTCGACATTGTAGTTGTGCTGGCATCTTTGACAATGAGGGAAACCTGACAAAAAAAATCAAGAGCCTGAAAGTGTAAACAAGAAAATGACCGATGAGAGGGTATTTATAGGCCAAATCCTACGAAATTGGCCTATGTTGGCACGTGTCAATGGCTTCTGTTGATGCGCGTCAACAAATATTGTTGACGCATGTCAACAGTTTCTGTTAACGCATGTCAACAGAGGCCATTGATGCATGTCAATAGAAGCCATTGATGCACATCAACATAAGACATTGATGCACATCAACAAAATCCATTGACGTGCGTCAATAGAAGCCATCGACGCGTGACAATGCTTTCTATTGACACGTGTCAGTGGCTTCTGTTGATGCGCGTCAATGGTGTTTGTTGATGCACGTCAATAAAATCCATTCATGCGCATCAATAGAAGCTTTTGACATGTGTCAATAATAATTGTTGACATTGTATTGTCGCACGTCAATGGTAAAACCATGTCTAGAAATCTGATTTCTCTGGCTCGGAAAAATAGGTGAAAATTCATGTTTGGAATACTATCAAATTCGCCTTTCACTGAAACCGATTCTAGGGATATTCGCCAGGTATTTTCCACCTACAATTTTATAGAGATTTCTAAAAATGAACCCTGGTAAATACCCTGAAATGTCTAAGAATACCTACACAAGTACAGAAAATAGGCACAAAAATAGAAAACTTTTTGAGAAATCTTATTAGAGAGATTATCAAAATAATTCCAAAAAATAGTGATCGAAAAACTTGCATGCAGACTAAAAAAATGAAACCAAGAAAGAGTAATCACAACTAAAAAATAACGAGTGCACGTTTACCTAACCTCAGCTCTGATACCATGAAAATAGTTTGTAAGAATCAAATAGAAAAAGAGGCACCACAGAGTAGTTGTACTCCAACGGAATCATGATAGCTCCAGCGATTGCAAGAAAGAATTGATTAGTAATGGAAGAACTTGCTCAATAGAAACAAAGTTTACACATAGAGGAAAGACAACAGAGTGTCTTGGCATGCTCATAAATGAATAGTAAAGGGGTACATCTAGGGTGCTGAGTAACCCTAGTGCATGACACACATGAAACCCTATAACTAACCCTAAATCTAACCCATGTGAGATGACCCTCCAATATGAGAGGAGGACACATAGGATAACTCGTAATAACAAAATATATTTTTTGGATGACAATTTTATGGTTGAGATTGATGAGATGGGAAAAACCACATGAAGGATCAAGTGTTTATGGTAGTGGTTACGGTAATGATGATTGTAGATAGAAACCCCTAACAAGAAGGTATGCATTAAGAACCACGACGTTTGAGTCAAGGATTTATGAGAAAACGAGATCCCCGCTGTTAAATAATTAGGGACTAAGGGGATCAGATATTTTAGATGAGGTGGATTGACTACTGGGAGAATGTGGTTTTTCTTGATCTTTGGGTGGGGTGAAGTAGAGTTTTTTGGTTCCTAAAAGGAGTTTAGGGAGTTCTGAAGACATTGTTGAGTGTTATGAATGGAACATGTAATATCATCTATCATGCTTTCTAGATTTTCAATTCGAGGTGTTGATAATAATTCTTTGCATTGATCAATAAGTCATTGGGCTTCATCTACTTAGGTCTGGGCTTGTTGTAAAGTTTTGTGGTATTGTGGTGTGGATTGGTGGAATGGACTGGAGATGTTTTTCTGAAATATGGATATGAGATTATTTTCTCGTAACTACCATATTAATAAACACACTATCACGTAACAAAACGAAAAGAAATATAGAGTGGTTGATTACAAACAAAAAGCAAAAACACTAAAAAAAAAGAGTTTGATCATCTTTTTTTAATCAAGAAAAAGTAGAATGTTAAATGTCTTATAGGATCTTAGGAAATGGTCATCTATGGATGGTTTCAAGTAATGTTTAAGGATGGAGTCCTTAATAGATCCAAGGTTACGTGAGGCTTAAATCTATGCTAGCGTTGATATGGGGCCTGATATTGGGGCCTACCCACTCACTTCACGATCCCATAATGATAAGGGAGTTAGGTTCTTAGCCAATATACCGACAACAAATTGTTTATACTCAACTAGAAAACTGAGTCAGTTTCCCTATTGGGTGATTAAATCCTAATAGTTATCACCTGGGTAGGAGTGTTTGATGAAAAGTTTATGTTTGATGTGGTTTTGTTGTGTGTGGGGGAAGAATTAAGTGAATGCAACAAATTAATCCTTGTAATTAATCTATGTGATCAAGAAGGATTAAATGTTCATTTTAATTCAAAATATTGATTGAATTCGATGAGAGAAGATAACAAAATGTAATACAAAAAAAAGAAAGGGAAAGGCCTCACCTCATAAATGCTTCCTTTTTAATTTTTCAAAAATTTTGATTTTTTTTGGCAAAGAAAAAGTAGCAAGCAAAAGCCTCCAAATCAGTAACTTGCAAAAATATGTTAGCATAAAACTTAAAACACCACAAGAGATGATGTTAGGGGATGACTCAATGAGTAATCAGAAGCAGTCACAAAGATCATCAACGATTGAGAGAATCATTTGTGATTTGACTGAATTGATAGCAATTACAGAGCAGAAGGCCTTAAATATATGGAAAATTGATTTAAATGAAATGAAAACACAAATGAATAAGGGACTAGAAATCACACTAGGCATGCCAAAATGTTTAGAGATGTTTTTACCTTTCTACTAAAATTTATATATAATGAAATAATAAAAACAAAACCAACCTTGGAAGATGTGGGGTTTAATGATACCCATAGAGATGGACTCTGAATATGATGTTTGATTGAATTTTACTAAGTCTGGATTGATGTAAGTCCTCCTATCCTACAAAGAAACTTGGGCTTAAAGACACTAAAGAGAAAGGATTAGACAAATGGATAGACGATTTTCCCAACAAAGGCTAGTTCCAGGAATCCAGAGAAGGCTTCCTTGGAGGATGTCATCTCATTTTATAACAATTAAGTGAATTGACAATAATTATATGGATGGAGATAAATATATACAAATCAACGTAGATATTTAGATAGAGGATGAGAAGCTCTAGAACTCCAAATGAATGGGCAAGTCCTGAGCAACTTCAAAAGTGGCCCAAGCGAGGGTAGATGTGATCTAGACTCATTCAAAGTAATCATACCAAAAATCCTTGGTCTCTTGTTCAATCTCATAAAGAAATTCAAATTGATCCTCGTTGTCTTGATCAATATCAAAAAATCGTATTGCGCAAAGTGTAAGCTCATGCAGGATGTTGTATTATTCCTAGAAGAAGGGGTGTTGGACTATCAGAAGTCTGTAAATGCTGGTGATATGGATGTGAGTGACTTGAGTACCTGCCATCTAATCAGAGATCCATGCTTGGAAACAACAATTTTAAATGCAGGGGATTTGATAGAATTGACAAAAAGTTGATAAAATATGATAGAATGAAAGGTTTTGATAGGAATCTCCGGCGATTAGGCCAATCATTGGTGATTAGAAGAATCGTTGGTGATTTCAGATAATTGTAACAGTTTAATAAAAATGAGAGCTTTGATAATCCAGAATGGTGTTTCAGACTAATTTAAAGATTCAAGGTGATTGGAAAAAAGTAAACAAATATTGTAAAGGTACCTTAGATTGATGTGAAGCTAAAAGATGCCTCAAACCTTTGTTTGGAGAAGATCTAAGTTGACAGAGAATGTTCTGATGCTGCCTATAGCCCTAGGGTGATGAAAACTTCAGTCTTTAAAGGACTGGAAAAAACTTGATAGTGATCTAATGATGTCCGGTGATAGCCTTGATGTCTTTGTGTTGATTGATGAGAATGCAAGATTCTAGTGCTTGAGACAGAAAATTGGGGCTCATAGATTTAGAATTGACGATCCTAGCAGAAAAATTAGAGAACTGCTATTTATAATCATTGACGATTCAACTAAATCGTCGATGATATGGGTTTTTTGGGATTTTGAGTGGTAAAGTGGTTAAAACCACTTCTAAATGAAGTTATTTGGTTTTTGGAGTTCGGGTAAATGTTGAAGGGATGTTGTTATTTGAGGTGAAGAGGTTAAATGGTTATGAAATGGTTTGTTTTTTATTTGTTTTATTTTGTCTTTTAGTTTTCAAGTGGTTTTAAGTGGTTAAGTGTAGATTTCAAGGGTAGATTTTATGAGTTGTGGATAATATTTACTGATAGGTAAATATTATGGAGGATTTTAGACTTAGGATAGGGGATATATTAATGAAAATGATGGGTTTCATTAATGTATTGTGAAGATAATGTAAGTGATAAAGGAGTGTGATTTTTAAGTGTCTACAAACACTTAAGTCCCTTTTTAATAATAATAATAGTCAGAGTCATTATTTGGTAGTGATAATAATAAAATATTATTTCAAAATACCTTAATATTATCAAAATCCCTTAACCAATTAAAAACAAATTTATTCCATCATATAGAAATAAAACAAATACATTGTTTTCATGACTCAAGAAGGAGAAGGGTTTGACCAAGTCTAAGGTCAATTTACAGTTTCATACATTCAGACTAAGCCCATAAAATTTCCACAAACTGTATGCATCAAATGTAACCCAAACCCAAATGACATCAACCATTATTTTAGATTAAGAGGGTTCACAAAAAGTTGGGATAGTAAAATCCCATGAAGCATCAACCAAAGAATGGTCATTCCACATAAAGAAGAAAACAAAAAAATCATCGAGGTAAAATTATTGCGCTTGTAACTGGGTAAGCCATTTAGAACCAATTCTTATTTCTAGAAAATTAAGACTAATTTTGATGGTGTTTTATGATAAACATGCCTCAAGTACATTCCAAATGAAAACCCAAATGGTATCAATTAGTAAACACACACACACACACACACACACACACACACACACACACACACCACACACACACACACACACACACACACACACACACACACACACACACACACACACACATAAAGAAAATACACACTCCCAAATCCATACCACTTCTAGTTGAGGAAATGTTAAAATGAGTGTAAATAAAAAAATAACGATGAATATATATATATATATAAGAAATACCCATCATTCAAAACTTTCATCAAATTAGTTAGCAGAGAGGAAGATAATACTATACACAGACTATAATCACATAATGGTGTTCAAAACTAAATAAAAATACATGTATATATATTTTCCAAATACCTGAACTTGTGATAACCATAACTAGTTCGAGCCAAGTACCCATACAGTGATGAAATAAACATTCACTTAATCCTTGGCCATGCTAACAAATGGCTGAATAATAACTTGACCACTCCCGATCAAAATCATATATAGTCAAGGTTTTATACATTTAATATAGTATGCAAGTAAATAATGCTCAGCCAAAATACACAAAACCATAATATTCATGGTTGAACTATCAAAACGGCCTAAATAAAACCCATCCACTCCTAGTTAAGAACATTCATAGAGAAGGAGGTATGTAACCTAGTACATTTGATTCATGTATGCATTCACACTAAGATATTCAAATTAGTAAAACCCAAAACCCATTATCATTCACTGTTAATAAATAGTAGTACCGAATACCAATTTTACCATAAAACCATTAAAATATTTAATCGCTATAAATGATAAAAATGAGCACGAGAAAAATTTCATGCCTGGAGATATATGTAGAGGTTCTCCTTATAACATTCCTCATAGTCAACTGAGATCGACTCTTCCTTCCATAAATCTTCCAGTTACCCACAAGAAAACCAGAAAGACTAAATCTTTGAATCAACTTAAAAACATCTAATAAGTCCATTTCCTTAGTCTTAAATAATCCCCCCAAAATCTCAGAGGTGGATGAAAATACATCCAGAGTAAAAAAAAGTGTTACATGATAATATCCATGAATTTTTTTTATATTTTTTGCATGGTAAGAAAAAATACTAATCATAACAATGATCCCAAAAATAACACTAATGTTTGGGTGGTAGCTTCCTCAAGAAGCTTCATGCTTCTCTTGAGGGATAAGGAGAAAAAATAAATTCCATTAATGTTGTCATTACCATCTCCATCCTAACTTCATATTTATCTTCTAGTTAGCTACCAACTGTAAACTTTGGAAAAAACTCTTTCCAACCACCAAATCTTCACCCTACATCTGGGTGGTTATCTTCCATCTGACGGTCGAGGAATATTTCCACTTAACATCCCCAAAATTTTCTTTTTCAGCATGTTGGTCGATGATAGTGCCAAGTTTTAAACATGTCTCAGGTGGTGTTTAGGATGGCTTGCTCAGTACGAGATCAAGTGGGGCTTAGCTGAGCCTCCAACGCACCCAATCATAACATTGAGTTTATTACTATGAAATCAACCTTATAAAGGTCATTATTTAAATTAAAATCTAAGGCCATGTTGGTAAGAAACTTTGTTGTAGGAAAAATTGGTGGGTTTCTTGCCAAAGCTCCACTTTATTGTGAATAACAAAAATGGGAAATATGTTGTTGGCCAAGAGGTCAGGGATCCAACAGGTACACTCCACTGCACCCGCGGAAAATTCTTACAATGAATTGTAAGGGAAGAATTTTTAAAGTGTGGGGAAAGGGGAGTGGGAAATTAGACAAGGAAAACCAACTCTGTGAGTAGAAAATAAGATTCTCGCCAGGGTTGATTAGAAAGTTCACATTCACAATTAATTAGAAAGAAACAACAAGTTTATTATGCCAATGACTAGAGGAAACCATGCACACAAAGTTGCACACATTCATAAGTCATGAAAAGAAATAATCCCTTTCTTGATTGAAATTTTTATATCAAGTTGTACAATGATGGGAATGGAGGAAAAATGGTGAAGGAAAGTAGAAGAATGTTATCTCTCTTGTATTTATCAATAGATCTCTCTCTTGAGTACAAAATTGACAACCCTTAAGAAAGAGTATGTCATTACATTATATAGACCAAGAAGTGACTCTTCATCTATGCCCCACATGACCTTTCGATTTCCCTCAAGAAATGTGACTCTTAATATTCTTAGGACTGAAATTAAGTTCCCTTTTATATTAATCAAGGGAAACTTATTACAATGTTTTTTAAGTCCACATTTAAATGAATAGACAAAACGTCATGATTTCTCACAACGAAGAATTAGAAAGGGAGTAGAGAAGAGGAGGAAGAATGAGAGAATAGAAGGAAGAAGGAATGCTGGTGAAGATGATGACATGCCACCTTTGCCTTGTTGCTTGATTGATCTGATGAAATGTCCCAATGTGGTGAACTTTGGATCTCTGAAATTTTTATACCATGAGAAACCTCCTTCAGATGATGCACAAACACCTCAAACTGAGTGTTTAGAAACACTATTGAATTATCACTTGGTTGACCGTGAACATTGCTTATTGAGTTTCACTTTGAAGAGGTTGGAGGATGGAGAACAATATTTGATGACATTCTGCTACATAGCCACACTGTTGTACTCATTAGAAATATTTGATGAAGTGTATTTTGAACACTTTTTCCTTTCCAATGGTGATCACAACTTCCCCCTTGTACATGATGCTTGGACATCTTGGGTCATGAAATGAGTGTTGAGAAACATTGTTTCAAGGATTTCCCAATGTGAGCTTGAGATGGACACAAGTGCTACTTATGATGATCCTCTTTGATACTTGATTGACGAACCAATTGAGCTCATTGATATCTCCATAACAAGATCATTTTTAATCATCTAGCTCCCTGAGTGATGGGGATGAATTCAGCTGTTGCAAATCTTGTGATGCCTTGCATTACTTCTGAGCACACTTGAATTCAAGGATGATGCTTGACCAATATGAAGTTATCAATTCTCTTTTTGAGCCTTAGAATCATCTTGCAATCCCATGAGGATGAAAAAATTAGTGATATAAGTTACTATGAGATGATAAAAACTTTCTGCAACTGGAGACCCAAAAAATGCTATTTTTAGAAATTGGACCCAGGGATGCTATTTCAGGAAGGTTGATTTTTTGGCCTTGTTGTTTTCACTGAAGTGTTTCCTTCACATTCTGATCATTTTCCATAGGTTTTTGGGGTCAATTTAAATAACTTTCCATTTTTGGAAAGTTTTTTTTAACTTTTTGTTTTTTTTTTCTTTTTTTGACCTGCGTGCCCTAGTTTTTGATCTGAATGATTTTCATTGTTTGTTCTTCTGGAGGAGTTTTTCATTTTTGAAAACTTACTAAAAATGGAAAGTGTGAACCAGTGGAACTTACTATTTTTAGAATTTGAAAATTTGGAGTGTCAGATTGATGAAAAAATTATCAGATTCTTTCTGGGTTTTTTCTCTTCAGATGTTTTGTTTCAAATTTTCAAGTCAATCCACTTGCACAGTTTGATGAAAAACTGAAGAAAAAGTGCTCTAGGGAAAATAATTTTTTGAATGGATTTGTATTAAAAAATATAGGGACATATTTCAGATTTTTGTTTTTTTCTTCCCCAAGGTTTTTGGATGAGGAATATTTTCTCAAAATTTCATGGGATCAATGCACGGTTTGGAGATATGAGCAAATTTGTTTTTCATGCCCTAGGGTTTCTGACAACTCTTGATCATGGATTTTTCTTGAAAACCTTCATTTATTCACATTTGCAGTAGCATGGAATGATGGAGAAATGATTTTGGAGGTGATTTATAAATGTTTTGGAAGCAGCAACAATGGAGGAGAGGAAGAGATCCTGATAGTTGGAGAAAAAATTGTGTGTGCGTGTAGGAAGAATGGAAACAACTAGTGCACAGTTAGAAAAATTTATATTTTGAATAATGGGGGAAGGAGTCACACTTTTGTGCACCAATTACACCAATTTTTGGTGCAATTGGTGTAAAAAAAATTTCCCCCATTCCTATTGGGCCACTTGTAGCAGTGTAATTTGTTGTTGGGTTGAGAGGGGGGCTTAGAAAAAACACCTTTTTAGTTCTCGGGGACACATGGGTGACCAAGAGACTAAATGGGAGGGATGGGGAATTTTTTCACCAGATGCACCAAAATTTTGGTGCACTTGGTGAAAAAAATTGTGCCTATTCTGATTGGGCCACTTGGCAGTTGGATTGCACGGAGCGGGGGCTGGGAAATGAGCACTTGGGGGCTTAACTTGTGAGAAAGGGTTGAACATGTGGTCATGTGGAGGTCCAGGGGATAAATGGGGTAGGGGGAAATTTTATTGCACCTGTTGCACCAAATATTTGGTGCACTTGGTGCAAAAAAGTGTGCCATTTCTGATTGGTTGGATTTCCAACCCAAAAATTGACTAACTGTTGGAGCCTTTACCTTGGGGAGTGACTTGTTGGGACCATATCTTGAGCTTCCTGAGGATTTTTTGATGAAATTTTATATTATTCCACCTGAAAATGACCTTATAAATCCAATGGTGGGGGTATCAGATCTTGATTCACCATTTACCCCTAAAATATAGGATTTTTGTTCTAGCTCCAAGGATGTGCATGAGAAAAACTGGATGTGGACATAGTGCACCTAGGTTTTGTGAAGAATATGATTTCACCATCCTCTAGGGCTTTGAAATACCTTTCTAAATATATTTTTTTTGACTCTTAACTCCTTCTGGAGCTCCCAGAATCACTTCCTGAAGCTCAGTAGCTTTTTTAGCCTTATGCACTGCTTAGGCCTCAAAGACCCACTTTTGTTGAACTTGCTGTAAAACTTGTGAAACCTTCCAAAAATTTCCAAAAATTATTGAAAATGTATTTATCTCTTATATGCCTCCATTTATTTTTTCCTTTTTTTCTTCTCTGAGGGGTGTGTACCAACTTTGAGAAGATAAAAAAATGGTCTTTCCCAAGCTTGCCAAAAGGCTTGTCTTGATGGATCTTTCTTGGGAAGCACTTGAAATGATTGGGTAACCCTAAATGACCTAAGAAAACATTGAAAATGATTCAAATACTTTATGGGGGATAGGACTGACTCAGGGATTAGGGTGATATGAAGGAGGGCTCAGAATGACCTTTGAGTAAAATTTTCAGGTAGGGTATGGTTGTCATGCTTGAAAATTGAGAATTTTCTTGTTGCACATTTGCATGACAACAGTTGGCTCTAGCTTGGGGACATGTCATGGATTGAGTTCAGAAAGGAAATCACATGAGAACTCCATAATCTCCATACAACATAACATTGACTAGTGCCTTATCCATTGGGCCTTGCAGAACACACACAACTTACAAGAGATAGACAGAAAGGGACAAACACACACACAAACAAACAACTGAAGGGAAACACACCACACAAAAAGGGAAAACACACACAATGGGAAAGGGGAAAAAACCTAAATCACCTATAGTACAAGGTGGGGGACAACCCACTTTCATTGTAGCGCTCTTCTCTTCTTAGAGGTTACCCCTGAGTGGGAAACACTGAGTGATGTTGTTCCACAAAGCCATTGACCGGTTCGAGAAAGTAGCCTCCTCTCCTTAACTATTTATGAAATCCAGGTGCTTTCATGATTGTTTGTGTACTTGGTAGGAGTGAGCCTACATGAGCTTCTTGATGCTCAGGCCTTCGCTTAGAAATTCCATTGCCTTCATTCCCTTTGAAATTAGTTTCATAGTGCCAGTTACATTCCATGCATTTATCCACATAGTTGACTCTTCATTGAGCATCCCATTGCTGCCCCAAGGCTGATTTTCATTCAATTTCTTGAATATTTTGAGTTCTTTTCTTTCCCAGGTCTATGCTCATTGACCTCTTTTCCATGAGAAACCTCAGACTTATCTTTTTTCTACTCCATTATGAGGTGCTTGAATATTGACTGGAGGATCAGAAGTAACCTCATACTTGTCTTATATGGCCATAACATGAGCTAAGAGATCAATAATTAGCTCAGGATCTTCCGTACTTTCTACCACATACAATATTTCTTGCACAGAGTTCTCCTTTGTTACTTCCTGCAGCTCATCTTTGTATTCTTTGAAGAATCTTCATTTTGAAGCTCAAGAAACTATCTAGAGGGATTACTTCATTTCCCTTGAAGCTTATTACATTCCACTACTTCCTTTTTCAAGGGGGATCCTTACCTTCAATGACCTCAACACCCTCTATTTCATATTTTTCATCATGGAAAGAGTCTTCTTCTTCAAATGGGAAAGAAAATAATTTCATTTCATCGTTGTATTCATCAACCATTGGCTCAGGAGGGATGTTGGGTTCATCACCTTGATCTATTTCATTGTGACCATCCTTTGCATCAATTGAGCATTTTGGATTAGATTCATGCTTGTCTTGTAGATCCATAGCTTGCATCAGGAGTTCAAGACTGAGCTCAGGGTCTTCTGTCTCTTCTGCAACTCTTAGGAGATTCTTGCACATACCATTCTTTTCAAACCTTTTGAGGGCTCATCACAAGATGATTTGTCTCTTCATGGATGGCATGATCAAGAGTATCTTCATCCCCCAAATGGGAATGAGAATATCTCCTCCTCTTCTGGGTAAGCATACAAGCTGATTTATCCATTTGAGATTCACCAAGAACCATTTCCCCTTCTTGATACTGCACATCATCTAGAAACTTGAGGCTACCCTCTTACAACTAAATTTCCTCAATTTTTCTTCAAGATCCATACCCCTCTAGGAAGGAATGTTTGTTCCTATCAAGATTGGAATCTCATCCTCCTCCTCAGTTGTTATGAAAATATTCATCCTCCTTGCTATCTTGGTACAAAATGTTGGCTCTTGGATTTCCTGACCTTTTGCACTTGTACCTCATATTATTCTCTAGAAGTAATTTTTCCATGTCTCCTTTAATCAGAATGGTTGTAGAAGACCAATTCATCTGATCTTTCCTCCCAATTGTTGAAAAATTCTACTTAGCAACATTCCAAATGAAGCATGAATGTTTGCTACCAAGATCATCATTGAAACCTTCTTGTCTGGAAATTTGGCAAGGGCCACCTGTGCATCTTTGACCTTCCCTTCAAGTGGGACTTATTTGGATTCCATGGAGTAACAAGATCCACTGGGAAGAGTCACAGTGAGTTTGAGAGCCTTGGCGAAACTTTACAGACATTACATTATCAGAGGCACCAAAATCTATGATGTAATTGTTCAATACATATTCTCCAATGAGAAGGGAGACATAGAAAGGATCAACCTTATCAGTCTTGGATGCACTCAAAGAAAGCATGTTTTGTGATGGAGGTGTAGGTGGGTTTGGTAGTATTCCTTTAGAACTAGGAGTTACAACATTGGGTGTTAAACTACCACTCCTGATATATCAGATGAATCTCTCAAATTGTTCAGGGTGAGTCCACAAATATTCAGTTTCAGTAATCTGCACTTTGGTTTTGTTTGCATATTCTACAAAGTCAAAACGAGTAGATGTGGCCAAGGGGGGTGAAAGGAATGCTTTTGGAGTCAGGATAAGCTTGGAAGTAGGAGTAGATGTTTGGGGAACAAAGGGTATTTTGAAAGGTACACTAGGAACTTTTGAAGCACTAGATTTTACAGGAGTAGATTTAGATTTAGAACTGGAAGAAACATTGGAAGACTTACTTGGAATTGTGGGTGACCTCATGCTTTACTACAGGATCAGGTTTCTCCAATGTGACTCCATGCAAGGTGGAAGTGGAGATCCTCGACTGATTATTTTGTTTTGTGGAGTCACCACAGGAGGATCATAAGCCTTCTTTTTCTTTGTAGTAGTGGAGGGAGTTTCTCCTTTCTCAGACTGATAATGAGTGAATACCACACATGAGAAACTAGGTGCATCTTCTTCATCATCTTCATCACCTCAAGAATACTCACAAAATATGATTTGTGTATCATTCTCAAGTTCTTCAACCTCTAGGAAATTACCACCTTCATTTTCTTGTTCAAGATATTCTTCATTTTCTTGAATCCTACAACTTACATTGATGGTGGGAACTCCAAGGAAAGCCTTCGGGGTGCTCCTGCAATCTGATTTCTATTTTTTTTTGTAAGAATACACTCATTCAAAAATTTCCCTCTTCAATGATGCCATTTCATTTGCTAATTTATGTAAGAATGGATCTGTTCTCTCATCTCTAGGATGTTGAGCTTTACCCTTTGAAGGGTTCTTGATCTTCCCAGATAGGATGAGATCATCATCAACTTCAATGGCCACCATTTGTGCTTCTGCAATGTTCCTTGGTTGAACTATTCTTAGGAAAAATCCTACCTTCGGTGATTCAGCATTAATGAAGAATCTCTTGACATTGTTTTTCAGATGGTGAATCTTCTTCCAGTATCCTATAGAGCAACCAGTCAAAATGAGCCACAAAGTCTCTCATAGTTTCATTTTCTTCCTTCTTCATTTGTGCCAATTGAACAAGGAGATCTTGATAGTCCTCAGTAGATTTGAATCTTTCTTCAAACTTGGACTTGATATCATTCCAATGAGTGATTGATCTAGTGGGAAAGAGGTAGAACCATTCTGTTAATTTTTCTTGGAGAGATTCCATGAACAATCTTACTGCAACATCTTCATGTTCGACTCCAAGAATCCTGCATGATGTGGTGAAAGCGGCAATGTGTTCTTCAGGATGTTGTGTGTCATCACCTTTGAACTTTGGAAAGTTCTTATGGGAACCTATTGGTAGATTATGAAGAGGGGTTTTAAGAGCAAGTGGGCCTATATTTCTTCCCTATGGAACAATGGGTTGAGGTCTTTCTACTTCATCATTGTTGTTTTTGTTTCTATTTCTTCTACTTCAGCTCTTGCTTCTACAAATTCTTCTTCTTGTTCTTTCTTCTTCACTCAGGAACTCAATGCTCAATGGTGGTTGAAAAATGGGAGAATTTGAAGGGGGAGTATCAACAGGAGTTTGAATGGGATTACCAGGTGAACTTCTTGAAGACCCAAATGGGGATGAGGCTTGAGAAAAATAGTAGGGATTATCTCTGATTCGTTCTTGCTGATTTTGCAAAGCCTCAAAAGTGGGATCAACAACTCCTCTCAGCCTATTAATCCTGGTATATCTTCCTTCAGCCATAGCTGAGAAAGTTTTGTAATAGGAATATGAAAATACACTGTGGAATGTGAAAGGTCAATTGAAGAAATCAACAGTGTGTCTTTCAACAATGGATTTCCATCAACTCTTTTTTTTGATTTTTTCAATTTTTGAAAATTTTTGGATATTTTACTTTTTTTGTATTTTCTTGATCTTGTGATCATATTTTGGGTGCAGATTTTTGCCAAGTCTACCCCACATGGGTGCCAAAAAATTATTGGTGAGAAAAAATTTTTGGTGGAAAAATTTGTGGGTTTCTTGCCAATGTCTACGAGACTCTAGGTCCCTCTACTTGGGTGGTGCAACTCCACTTTATTATGAATGACAAAAAATGGGAAATCTGCTGTTGGCCAAGAGGCCGGGGATCCAATAGGTACACTCCACTGTACCCATGGAAAATTCTTAAGAGGAATTATAAGGGAAGAATTTTCTGAAATGTGGGGAAAGGGGAGTGAGAAATTAGACAAGGAAATCCAACTTTGTGAGTAGAAAATCAGATTCTTGTGAGGGTTGATTAGAAATTTCACATTCACAATCAATTAGAAAGAAACAACAAGTTATTATGGTAATGAATAGAGGAAACCATGCACATAAAGTTGCACACATTCATAAGTCATGAAAAGAAATAATCCCTTTCTTTATTGCATTTTTATCAAGTTGTACAATGTTGGGAATGGAGGAAAAATGGTGAAGGAAAGTGGAAGAATGTTATCTCTCTTGTATTTCTCAATAGATCTCTCTCTTGAGTGTACAAAATTGACAACCCTTAAGAAAGAGTATGTCATTACATTATATAGATCAAGAAATGACTCTTTGTCTACCCCCCATGTGACTTTTCGTATGTCCTCACAAATGTGACTCTTGACATTCTTAGGAATGAAATTAAGTTCCCTTTTATATTAATCAAGGGAAACTTATTACAATGTTTTCTAAAGCCACATTTAAATGAATAGGACAAACATCATGATTTCTCACAATGAAGAATTAGAAAGGGAGTAGAGAAGAGGAGGAAGAATGAGAGAATAGAAGGAAGAAGGAATGTTGGTGAAGATGATGTCATGCCACCTTCACCTTGTTTCCTGACTGATCTGATGAAATGTCCCAATGTAGTGAACTCTAGATCTCTGAACTTTTTATACTATGAGAAACCTCCTTCAGATGATGCATGAACACCTCAAACTGAGTGTTTAGAAACACTGTTGAATTATCACTTGGTTGACCACAAATATTTCTCGTTGAGGTTTACTTTAAAGAAGTTGGAGGATGGAGAACAATATTTGATGACATTCCACTACATAGCCACACTACTTGTACTCATCAAAATCTTTGATGAAGTTCATTTTGAACACTTTGTCCTTACCAATGGTGATCACAACTTCCTCCCTGGTACATGATGCTCAGACATCTCGAGTCACAAAATGAGTGTTGAGAAACATTGTTTCAGGATTTCCCAATGTGAGCTCGAGACAAACACAAGCAATACTTACGATGATCCTCTTTGATACTTGATTGATGAACCAATTGAGCTCATTGAGCTCTCCCTAACCAAATCATTTTGAATCACCTAGCTCTCTGAGTGATGGGGATGGATTCATCTATTGCGCCTTGCGATGCCTTGCATTACTTCTGAGCACACTTGAATTCAGGAGCAAATTTCCAAGACCATTATGAAGTTATCAATTTCTATTTGAGCCTTGGAATCATCTTGCAATCCCACAAGGATTAAAAAATTAGTGATATAAGGTACTATGGAGATGATAGCAAGTTTTTGCAACTGAGACCGAAAACTGCTATTTTTGGAAATCAGGACCCATGGACTGCTATTTCGGGAAGGTTACTTTTTTTTGTCCTTGTCATTTTTGTACTGAAGTGTTTCCTTCACATTCTAATGTTTTCAGACAGTTTTTGGGGTCAATTCAAAAAATTTTCATTTTTTTAAATTTTTTATCTTTTTTCTTTTTTTTTTTTCTTTTTTGACCCTTGTGCCCTAGTTTTTCATTGAATGATTTTCACCGTTCTTCTTCTAGGAGGAGTTTTTTCATTTTTGGAAACTTACTAAAAATGGAAAGTGTGAACCAGTGACACTTTATATTTTTAGAATCTGAAAATCATGGTGTCATATTGATGAGAAAATTACATTCTTTCTGGGTTTTTTCTTCTGATGTTCTGTTCAAATTTTTAGGTCAATCTGCTTCACGGTTTGATGAAAATGAAGGAAAGAAACTCTAGGAACAATTTTTTGAATGGATGCCATTAAAAAATAGGGACATATTTCAGATTTTTATTTCTTTTAGCTTCAAGGTGATTGGATGAGGAATATTTTCTCAAAATTTCATGAGGATCCGATGCACGGTTTGGGAGATATGAGCAATTTGTGGTTTTTGGCCCTAGGGTTTCTGACGCTCTTGATCATGGAGTTTTTCTTGAAAATCCTTACTCTTTCTTCATTTAAAAAAGTGTGGAATGATGGATAAATTATTGATTGGAGGTAATGGAAATTTTTTGGAAGAAACATCAATGGAGGAGAGGAAGAGATCCTAGCAGTTGCAAAAAAATTGTGCGTGCATGTAGAAAGAATAGATGCAACAAGTGACAGCCTACAGTTAGAAAAATTCACACATTTTTGATGCAGGATGGGAAGGAGCACAATTTTTTACACCAATTTACACCAAAATGTTTTGGTGCACTTGGTGAAAAAATTTGCCCCATTCCTATTGGGCCACTTGGCAACATGATTTGTGTTGGGTTGAGTGGGGGGCTTAGAAAAAACACCTTTTTTGGTTGCCGGGGGCACATGGGTGACCAAGAGGGGTTAAATGAGGAGGGATGGAGATTTTTTTGCACCTAACCATGCACCAAATATTTGGTGCACTTGGTGCAAAAAAATTGTGCCCTATTCTTAATTGGCCACTTGGCAGCATGTGATTGCATAGAGCGGGGGCTGGGAAATAAGGCCTGGGGGGCTTAACTTGCAGAAAGGGCTTAAACTGATGGTCATGTGGAGGGTCCAGGGGCTCAAATGGGGTAGGGGAATAATTTTATTACACCTCTTGCACCAAAATTTTGGTGCAATTGGTGCAAAAAATGCACCACTCTTCCATTGGTTGGTTTTCCAGCCCAAAAATTGACTAACTGTTTGAAAGCTTGTGCCTTGGAGAGTGACTTGTCGGGACCATATCTTGAGTTCTAGAGGAGTTTTTTTGATGAAATTTTATATTATTATTCCACTGTAAATGGAATTATGAATCCAATGGTGGGGTTCTCATAGATCATTTATTCATTCCATTTATCCCTGAAAAATAGGATTTTTGTTCTGGCTCCAAGGTTGTGCATGAGAAAAACTGGATGTGGACATAGTGCGCCTAGGTGTTGTGAAGAATATGATTCACCATATCTATAGGGATATGAAATACCTTTCTTTATGATATATTTTTTTTACTCCTAACTCCTTTTGGAGCTCCTAGAATCACTTCCTGAAGCTCAGGGCTTTTTCACATGTGCACTGCTTAGGCTTCCAAGACCCACTTTTTCTAAACTTGCTCCAAAACTTGTGAAACCTCCCAAAACCTTCCAAAAATTATTTCACAATGTATTTAATCTCTCGATGATACACCTCCCTGATGAATTTATTCCTTTCATTCTATGCTCTGGGGGTGTGCACCAACTTTGAGAAGATCAGAAAATGGTCTTTCCCAAGCTTGCTAAAAAGGCTTGTCTTGATGGATCTTGCTTGACAACAAGCCATAACATATATAGGTGTATATATGTATGTATATGTATGTATGTATGTATGTGTGTGTGTGTGTGTATGTATATGTATATTTATACATCATTATCATTATTACAATATTTATTATTATTTCCTGAAACCAATTAATAATGGTTCAAAAGTCTAATTAGTGTCTTAGACCAAAGTTAATTAAAAATATCAGTCTATGACCCCATTATTGTAAATGCATCTTTTTCCAACCTTGGTTAGTGACCATTGTATTCAATAAGGGTGGTCCTGGTCTTCATCACAATTAAAATTATGAAGCAAATAAAATTAAACGACTGCACATCATTGCATTAGTAATTTCAGTACGTAAATGTAATGATGATCCATGAAGCATTCCAACAAAATAAAAAAAGTCATTATTATCAAATTAATAGATAATAAGATCAACATGATTAAAACAATAAATATAAATGTTTTTACTATACATTCATTAAGCTAAGTATGATAACCAACACAATATCACCTACATCCATTCAAAGTATGCATTCATCTGAGGTGGACTAGCGGGGTATGACATACCTTCCCTCTTAAGTATCATTGTTACTGATGATTAATTCCAAACATTCACATAAATTAAACAATTAAAGATAAGAATTATACTTACTAAACATAACAACTCAGAATAGTATAACTAAAACATACAATCATTCAATTTCTAGAACTGTAATATACTAATTTAATTGGCTATAAAAACCTAAATTCATTAAGGTTTTTCTCAAACAACAAAATTTTATGACATTTTCCCAGTCATTCAAATAAATATAAAAGCAAAAGTATAATAACAGATTAATAAATCTTATGTTTATCACCTAAAACAAGTGTGGAACAAAGTTTTCCTTTCATCCACATCATCCCAAGTGGCACTTTCTTCATAAAATTGGTCTCATTAGACCTTACACTAACTTATTTCTCTATTTTGCAAGTGTAACTTGTTATTTTGTAGCACCCTTACGAGTTCAACTATGATGACACCTAGATCCTAAACTGTGTAAAGAGTTCTAGTTAAGTACATGTGATAAATCTAATACATACTTTTTAAGAAAAGAGATATGAAAAACATCATGCATCTTGGAAAATACGGGAGACAATGCTAGCCAGTATGCTACAGGTATGATTACTTCAATAATTTCAAAGGGTCAAACATAATGAGGTGATAGTTTGGTTGCTTTACCAAATGAAATAAAACTTTTCTTAGGCTTAACTCGTAAGAAAAACTTATCTCCTTGTTCAAATTTTTTGTCAACTCTCTTCAAATTAGCATAGCTTTTTAGCCTATCGGAATCCTCTTTTAATCACTCACGAATGAGCTTGACTTGTTGTTCCATTTTAGTCAACATTTCAGGTCGTATTACTTCTCTGTCTTCCACACTATCCCAACCAATAGTTGTCTTACACTTTCGTTGATACAAGGCCTCAAAAGGAGCCATTTTCAGTGATGAATGGTAAGTGTTATTATATGAAAACTCAACTAGCGGAAGTTATTCTTCTCACTTGTACTATTGATCCATGCACTACATCTTGAGCATGTCTTCCATCACTTGATTAACCCTTTCAATATTTCCATCTATTTCTGGATGGTATGCATAACTGAAATTCAGATTTTTCCCTAAAGTGGTATTCAAGGTTTTCCAAAAATGAGAATTCATCCTAGGATCTCTATCTAAAATTATCAATTCAGGTACTATGTGCAATCTTAAAATATCATGCAAGAAGATTTTTGCAAGCATAGGAGAATCATCTTTCAGATTCCTTGGTATAAAATGAGTCACTTTTGTTAGTTTTTCAACTACAACCAGAATTACATCATGTTTATTCTTTGACATAGGTAGCCCTTATACAAAATCCATATTGATTACCTACCATTTATACTATGAATGCTATGAGGGTACAAAAGTCCTGCTAGATGCATATGTTCAGCCTTAACTCACTAACATTCCAAACAATGAGATACATAGTTTACTATGTCCTTATTCATCCCTTTCCAAAATACTGTTGTTTTACATCAGTAAGCATTTTAGTCACTCCAGGATGTCTAGAATAGGGAGCATCATGAAATTCCTTTATCACTTTCATCCTTAGTTCATTTTCCAAGGGTACATACACTCGATTTTCAAATTTTAGGAATCCCTCATTGTCAAATCTAAATCCTTTGTACCTCTTATCATTAGGATTTGCAATAAGTGCATATTTAACCTACTAATAATAGGAATCAACCAACATTGATTTCTTTACATCATCCTTGAATTGGGTTCTCAAAGTGACAAGGGCAGAAATGTGCTTCCTACGACTTAGCGCATCTATCACTCTATTTTCCTTACCTTTTATATAGCTGATATCAAATTCATATTGTGATAAAAAAAAATCTAACCATCTTCACTTGCCTTGCATTCAAGTTTGGCTACATGAAGATGTATTTCAGCCCAAGATGATCTATTTTTCATTCAAAGGGATTTCCCAAAAGGTAATGTCTTCCAAACTTTCAAAGCATGCACAATGGTACAAGCTCTAAGTCATGGGGAGCATAATTCAGCTCATGTACCTTGAGATTTCTACTCTCATATGCAATTACATGATCATTTTGTAGTAAGATACCTCCTAACCCTTCACTAAAGGCATCTGTTACTATAATAAAGTTCCCATTAGGATCCAGAACATTAAAAATAGGTGTTGAAGTTAATTTCTCTTTCAACAAATTGAAAGCATTTTCACACTTCTCTTAGACCAAACAAATTTCTTATCCTTTTTCTACAGTGAGGTAATTGGAGATGCAACTTTTGAGAAATCTTTCATAAATTTTCGGTAATATCCAGCCAATCCCATGAATGCTTCTCACTTCATGTACATTTTTAGGTGTTAGCCATTCAGTTATTGCTGTAATTTTAGATGGATCTACAAAAATTCCATCCTTATTTATTATGTGTCCCAAGTATTGTACTTCATTTTGATAAAAACAAACACTTTGAAATCTTACCATACAATTTTCTCTTCCTTAACACATCTAAAACAATTATAAGATGTTCATTATTCTCTTCAATGATTTTAGAATAAATGAGAATATCATCCAAGAATACTAGCACAAACTTGTCCAAGTATGCTTGAAATATATTATTCATTAAATTCATAAAAGTTGTTGGAGCATTGGTAAGTCCAAAAGGTAACATAGTGAATTCATAGTGTTCATACCTTGTCCTAAAGGTAGTCTTGTGAATATATTCTTATTTTATTCTCAAATGATGGTATCCTAATCGAAGATATATCTTAGAATAAACTAATTCTACATACATATGATCAAAGAGATCATCTGATTCTTGGAAGAGGGTATATTTTTCTTTATTGTGGCTTTGTTGAGCATCCTATAATCGATGCATAGTCTAAGTGTTCCATATTTCTTCTTTACAAAGATGACCCATGCTCCCCAAGGAGAGACACTCATTTTGATCAAGCCTTTAGATAAAATCTCATGAAGTTTTGCTTTAAGCTCCATGAGTTCTATTGTTTTCATTCTGTAGGGAGCCTTAGAAATTGGTTCAGGTTCCCGGTTTGATATCTATGATGAAATCAAAACTCTCTTTTGGGTGGAAGACCTTGGTAATTCTTCCTAGAAAGACATTCATTATACTCTCGTAACAGTCAGATAATCTTCTACTAAACCCTTACCTTCATTACCAAAATCTGAAATTTTACTACATAAATTATGCAGCCTTTGTTTTAGCCTTCTTAAGTTGCATGGTTGAGATTTTTCTAACTAAAAAACCTCTTTTCACTCCTTGAATTTTTGTTTTTTTTACAGGTCATCAACGCACTTAATTCACTTTTCTAGGAAGTCTATAGTTTCCTTATGCTGAGCTAACTAGTTTATCCCTAGGACTATGTCATATGAACCTAGAGGAGCTAAATATAGGTCTACTTCAGTGGTAAAGATTGGCAGTTCTAAGTGTTGCGCCAAACAAACATTATTTAATAGTGTGGAAAACGTTGTTCCCATACTGAATAGACCATGTATTTTTCATAAAACAACTTTTATTTTAATTTTAGATGCAAATTTTGTTGAAACAAAACATTCAGTAGCACCAATATCAAATAAAATGGTTACAGGTAATCCATACAACTTACCTAAAACTTCAACTGGCGTAGCCTACTTTTCAGCTTGCTTGTTCTGTCACTGCAGTGTGAATATGATGTTGGTTGGATCCATCTTTCTTCCTTTGAGGGAAGTTATTAGCATAATGATCTAGAACCGTAGATATAGTAGCCCCTAAAAGGTCCTTTCCTTTCAGATTTATTTTCATTATTGGCTATATTTTTCATCCCATTATTTTTGTTATTTACAGTAGTCTTAGTTGTGTTTTTCTTTCCATTACCATTATTGTTTCTATTTTTTCTGTCAGACTTCTTCCATGTTACCTTTTTAGATGCCAATGAGGATGGTGAATTAACAAATTTATTTTTCTTTTCCTCTCTATGTGCAGAAATAGCCTGCAATTTTTGTTCTTATCTTATTGCCTTCTCAAAGATAGCTTCCATTGTTGATGGCCCATGGACATCAACTTCACCTCCTATCACTGGATTTAATCCGATGATAAATTTCCTAATACGTAGAATTTTTCATCTGTTTGATATTGAGGCATGTACTTGAGAAGTTTTGTGAACTTCTCCCAATACTCAGTCACTTTCATTTTTCCTTGTGTTAGTGTCTAAAATTTAGACATCTTCTTATCATAATAAAGTTGGGGTAACCAACACTTCCTGAAGTATGCCTTAAACTAATCCCAAGTCAAATTTTCCTCATCCATAGCCAACTCAACCTTCCGGATGTCCCACCATGAGGATGCCTCATTGGAGAGCTGATATGCTCCTCAAACTACCTTGGTTTCTTCTGAGAAGTTCCTAATAGTGAAGTACTTCTCCATTTCATTGAGCCAATTCTCATGCTCCATCACCTAAGGTATACCATCAAAATTTTGTGGGCTGATCCTCTTGATATCATTTGACAATTCAGCTCGCAACTGTGCCCTCTTGTTCTCAGGTTGGTTTACTTCGTTAACATTTAGATTTGCATTATTATTTGCATTTGTCATTAGCATTTGAACATCATTATTTTTTAGCATTAAGATCTACAATGTCATTGTTTACAATGTTAGGACTATTCCTGAGAGGGTTCATTGTCATATTTCATCACCATTTGTCATTACCCATGACTTTTTCAAGAACAACCATATTGTTTCATGTATCTTGAATGGAAACAAGGATCTCATCCAAATTTTGCGATGTGGCTTCCTTGCCACCTACAGGTTGGTTATTTGCAATATTTTCCCTTGTTCTAACCATGTTCTCTATTAGACATGAATTTAAGTTTTTGTTAGCATGAGGACTCAATATGTCCATGACCTGCAACCTTTAGCTCTGACACCAAAATGTAACACCTTCTTTTCATTACTACAAATAACGGGAATTTTTTTATCTTCCCAAAACCAACATATGCCTTCAATGATTTAAATGTATAATCTAACATTTAAATCCAACAAATTTTAATTATAATTCTTCAGATAACAAATCAATCTAAAGCATGTGTATAGTTATGGGTCAACTGGATTCACTGATCCCCCATAGGTTACTCTTTCGAGTTTTATACAAAGTATACATTTAGTACCCTTCTCAGTATTGATTTACAAGTGTTTCTCTAAGTGTCTATCTCAAATTCACTCAATCAAATCCCATATGACATCTCACACTTTAGTTAGAACTAGGTGAACTTGACAGTGTAATGAATTACACTACTTCGGCCAAATTTTATGAGTCATGTGTTGCATGCTCAATTTCTAGATGACACATTCCTCAGTAAAAACATGTCCCATCACCATGTCACTTGGTTCAGTTATCATAATTGAATCCGTTAGTTAAGTTAAATTAATTTCAAGCGATGCACAAGATACAAAAAATTTTAAACCCATGTGATGAAGCATGACTGTGCCAACTTAGGTTTCCTATGGGAGAGAAAGTTCTCATGTAATGACTTGCATCGTCATGCAACCAATTTCTTCCTCATAGCCAACATAAGTTAGTACCGAGGTGACTTGACCAAGCAAGGAAAACAACCTTCGCATCTTAGCATAACTCAATTCCTTATTTATTACGACATGCGTAATAAATGGAGCTCAAAGGACAACTCGGGATATCTTCTATGTGGAAAAATTCATTAAATGTCCTATGTCAATTAATAAACCATGCACTACATAATCCATCCGAAGTTTTCCTGCTGAGTTCCATGCATTAAGAGTGTTGTAAATCTTAACTTAGTTCATTATATTGAATTAGTTTTACGAAAGGTTTAAATTCCATCTCGTAGTGATGCAATATGACTTGCAAACTCAATCCTTAGGTCCATAACTTAGTTTTGATAGTCATTCTCAATAATTTCCATAATTTTATTTATGTACATTCATTAATCATCATTAATATAATTAAGACAACATACTGCATTAATAACACAATCCATAATTTATAAAGTTTCGATGATTTTTTTATTGCTTAAGCACATGTTCACAATAACTCCTCAACAAAATAGTATTCAATCATACCTATTAGTATCCATCCATTCTTAGGACTATATATTAATTAATCAACAAGCATTTTTCCATAATAGAATGAGTTTTTACATGTAAGCTACAAAATTAATAATCCACATTCAAATATTTTAATAGCTCATAACACATAATCCTTCATATAGCTTTAATTTTACCTAACTGTTTTAAAGCTACAGTTCACATAAGTGTGATATTTTATAAATGTACCTCAATAAAATATCTTATTTTTCATAACTCATTAAATCAGATTGTTTAAGTCAATAACAATAGAATTCCTTGCTGATTCAAAATACTTATAATAACTATATGATCAAGAAAGAAATTTATTACAACCCAATATCCAAAATTGAATACAAAATTTATATTTCTTTTCCAAAAATTATACAATAACTTTAAAGGCCATAATTCCTTCCAAAAAATTTATACAACGAAGCGTAAGCTTGCTTTTACAATCAAGTCATGTAATAAATATAACTTTCAGTTATAATCAACTAAGAATCAACATAGCCAATTTAATATCATCCACAGATAAGACTTAAATTCCACCATCTGTAAAAAACGTTAGGCAACGACCAATTTGAAAGAAACTGGCATGGAAAAAGTCATAACTCTTACCTTTACAATCTAGAGCACCGAAATATTTCAATGAACATAACCCATCCATGCTGTTATATTCATAATCCCTTAAGAGATCAATAAACTATTTCCTTTTTCCTAATCGTCATAAATCATAAGAAAAGGAATATATGATTTTCAACTCAAAATCATTTAAATTATAACAGATTACAAAATAAAATCATAAAAATGAATTGTAAATTTCATAAACATATTTAATTATGTTTCCTCATACAATCAAGGTTATAAAATAACAATGAGGTAAGTATTTATCTACTCACTAAACATTCATCATTATCTCAACCTTCATAATGTATTCTTATTCTTAGTCAAAGATAACAAACAATCCAATCAACCATCAACCAAGGTTCACATATTTATATTAAGAATAAGAACATATAAAACACTTAATTCCTTTTGTAATAATAATAATAACAATAATAGAAAGAGTCATTATTCGGTAGTGATAATAATAAAATATTCTAATTCAATACCTTAATATTATATAATTACCTTAACCAATTTGAAACAAATTTATTCCATCATATAGAAATAAAATACAAAACTATTTTCATGACTCAGGATGGAGAAGGGTTTGGCCAAGTCTAAGGTCAATTTAAATTTTTAGACATTCATTCTAAGTCCATAAAATTTCCACAAACCATATGCATCGACGCCCTATGGGTTTAACTATAACCCAAACCCAAATGACATCAACCATTATTTTGGATTAAGAAGGTTCAAATAGAGTGTGGATAATGAAATCCCATGAAGCATTGACCAGAGAATGGTCGTTCCACACAAATAAGACAACTAAAAAAGTATTGAGGTAACAGTACTATTAATTCTACTTTGGGGAAGCCATTCAGAACCCATTGCTATTTCTAGAAAACATAGACTAACTATGATGTTGTTCAATCATAAACATGTCTCAAGTATATTCTAAATGAAACCCCAATAATATCAATCATTAAATGTATATGTAAAGAAAATACACACTCCCAAATCCATACCACTTCTAGTTAAGGAAATGTTAAAATGAGTGCGTATAAAAAATAACAATGAATATATATAAGCAATACCCATCATTCAAAACTTCCCTCGAATTAGTTAGCCAAGAGGAAGATGAATCTATACATACGTATCAAACAATAAACTAGTTGTAATCCCATAATGGAGTTCAAAACTAAATAAATGTACATATTATATATAATTATATTTTTTTTTTCCAAATACCCAAACTTGTAAGAACCATAACAAGTACAAGAGGATTCCCCACACAGTGAATAAATAAACATTCAGTTAATCCTTTTCAAGGACTAACAAATGGTTGAATAATAACTCGACCACTCTGAGAAGAAATCATATATAGTTAAGGATTTATGCATTTAGTATAATACGTAAGGAAATGTTTGGTTAAAATGCACACAGACACAATATTCTGTGGTGGAACTGATCAAAACATCCTGAATAAAACCTAGCCACACCAACTTAAGAACACTCACAGAGAAGGAGATATATAAGCCAATACATTTTATTCCTGTATGTATTCACACTAAGATATTCAACTTAGTAAAACAAAAAACCCATTATCATTCATCGTTAATAAATAGTAGCACACAATACCAATTTTACCATGCAATCAATAAAATATTTAAACACTATACATGGTAAATATGATCATGTGTATGATTCCATGCATGGGGATATATCCAGAGGCTTTCCTTATCACCTTCCTCATAGTCGACTGAGCTCGACTCTTCCTTCCAGAAATATTCCAATAACTTGAAAGAAAACTAGAAAGAGTGTATCATTGAATCGACCCCAAAAGCAATCCAATAAATTTATCACCTCATTCTTAAATACTCCCCCCAAAATCTCATCAGGTGGATCAAAATACATGTAAAGTCAAAAAATAGGCTTGCATGATAATATCCATGAAAATTTTACATGCAGAGATCTCACATGGTGAGAAAAAAACTAACCATAACAATGATTCCAAAAATAAAACTAATTTTTGGGTGGTAGCTTCCTCGAGAAGCTTCATGCTTCTCCTGAGGGTTATTGAGAAATAATTAAACTCTATTAATGCTGCCAGTACCATCTCCCTCCTAACTTCATCTTTATCTTCCAGTTAACTGCCGACTACCAACTTTAGCAAAACCTCTTTCTTGCCACCAAATCTCTACACTATGTTTGGGTGGTTATCCACCATACAATGGTCAAGGACCATTTCTAGTTAACATCCCTAAAATTTTCTATGCTAGCACATTGGCCGATGACAGTGCCAATTTTTAAGCATGGATCAGGTGGATTTAAGGATGGTTTTCTCAATACGAGCTCAGGTGGGGCTCAGCCAAGCCACCGACCCACCCAGCCATAACATTTTTTATTACTATGGCCTCGACTTTAAAAATGTCCTTAAATTAAAACATAAGAACATAACATATATTGGTATATGTTGGTTGTTCAAACTCGCACATGTATCTCAAATTTGAAGGAGTTGATTCATTTGAGTCAACAATGGAATTGTCTATAAGTGTTGGGACCTTTCGCAATCGAGACAAACCTCTAGAGAAGGTTGGTTCCTCTACCTATTTCTACTACTATTGCTACTCTTAATGCTGAAAGGAAAACCTAAGGTAATAATACCAAGGGAAAACATATAGAAGGATATGCCAAGGGGAAACTGCACTAAAGGAGGCAAGAGCACCCAAAAAGGTGGGATTAACACTATATTTTTTGAGAGAAAATTAAGGAAAGAGAATAAAGTATGGTTGGGAACTTGCAACAAAGACCAAAATGTATTCACATGTTCAATTTCATGAGACATAATAAGAAAATAAAGCTGCAAAGGATTTAATGTGGCACATCAAGAACATAATACAAAGGAGAGGTAAGAAAGAAGACTACAAACATGTTAAGGCAGAGAATAACCATAAAACAATGCTTCTATTACTTTTGAGTATGTAGAATCCATTGAAATGGTGTATGAGGTCGATATTGAAATATAAGAGCCAGATCTAGAGGTATACACCTCAAAATATAAAGATACAAAATCCTTAGCAAACACTAAAGGATCTAAAATGTCCAACCATTTACAATGAGCCATGCTCTTACATTTATAGATGAATCAATGAGAGAAGAAAAGGAGGAGGGAAAACTTATATTTGAATCACAACTACCAATAGTAAGCATTAAATGCCTACAAATCCACCTGTAGATTTACCAAATACACTTCTCCAAGCCTGTTTGGTGTGTAGGAGAAGCAAGGAAAGTGAATCGGATCAAATATGGGTGGTTGGAGAAATTAGATATGTTCATTAATGGCCAAAGAGATGTTTTCCATTTTCTTACCTACCAAAGCTTATCGATTTTTGAATTTGAATGGTCATGCATTATAGCCCACATCAGAAGCTATCAAATGATACAAACCACGTCCTATTCTAAACTCTATGATAAAATTTTGACAATCAGAAATCTACAGGTCACTTTGACACATAAAGACACATGACGCTATGAGAATGGCTAAAGGACGGACAACTATGCAACTATTTGGTCATTTCTGCCATGAGTCATTTACTACTTTTTTGCAAGGATTTGGTGCCTAGCTAGTGTACTTTGATTGGTTTCATGTATCATAGTCAATGTCTGATAGATGCCACATGGCACAAAAGGGCACAAAAGAAGGTGCAAAGGTATGCACGCAGAAGAGCGAGGCATAAAATGAAAATAGAAGAAAGGTGTATGTAAAGGTGCCACACATGGAGAAAATGAGAGAAGAACCTAAGGGATAAGCACATGGAAGAGGCACAATCATTAATAAATAATGTGTGACAATAAGGAAGGGTGTGTGAGAGGATGCTAGGGACTTAGCTTATTTTGTGAAGTAGGACCAAGGCTCGTGCACATGATGTATTAAGTGCTAGGAAGAAGATGAATGCGTAGAGGGTGCCTATGACAGAAAAATGGTACAAAGAGGAAAAGGAAAGAAGAGGTAAATGAAAGAAGGAGTGCACAAGGGAATGTGCCAAAGGAGCAAATGAAGTGTGTACAACCTCCAATATAGAACCTCAGAGCTAGAATCGAGATGTAAGTTTGTCCCAATAACCAGGGTATTTATTTTGGATAACACGTTGGTGACTTTTAGGGCCGTCTCCCTACTAGATGAAGGGTATTAGTAGTCTGGAGCATCCATTGAGCATGGAGTCTGCTATGTACTCATCGAAATTTTGACCTTGACCCTTGGAGAACTGTTGCTAAAGTCACCTGATGAAACCTTTCTGAACTCTATTTTGAATCCTAGAAAACTAATGAAACTACTAGAAGATGTCTGGCATCTTGGAAGCAAAAAAATAATGCGTGCAAGAGCACACATAAGGAAATAACTATGTACAAATAAAACAATGTGCACACAACACACTTAGAGGAATTAAAACTACTCTAATATATACAAGATGATTCAAAAATCTTAATGGAAGGGTTTGAGATAGATCACATTGACTTGGATTGATAGCACGCCTCCTTCAAGATGAGATAACTCAAAAGATTTATCCTCCTTAAAAGAATAGATAACATATGGGCCACTACAAAGTGCATCAAAATTTGAGTGACACCCTAGTTTGGCTCTTCCAGGATCCCATTTTAAGACCAAGTCACCAACATTGAAATCTTAGGGCCTAGCCTTTCTATCAAACCACTTATTTCTTGATTGTTGATGTTGTTCTACGTTGATCATGGAATAATTCCTCTATTCTTCAAGTTTAACTAGTTTTTCCATTCTGATTTCTCTTTAGTCTGTCCCTTCAAATTCCAACTACTAGGAAAGTGCTAATGAAATCAATTTAAGTATCAAAGGAAGTGTAGCCTCCTTTCCATAGAAAAGCTTATAAGGTGAAGATCCTATTCCCTTATTTATTGTAATTATGTCTATGTCAAGCATGTGTGAGACCTTATTATACCATTTTCTTTGGTTGATATTCATTGTTCACTTCATAATTCTAATCAAGTTCTTGTTTTTAATTCTATTAAGCTATTACCTTGAGAGTAACAGGTTAGAAGATGTTTTCAAATAGCTACCAAGACTAAGTGTTTAACTAGAAATCTTAGTACCAAGAAAGGCTTTTTTATTATCTAAAATGATTGTTTGATGAGCACAAAACCTTGTCACAATATCTTCAAGAAAATTAAGGATGATTGAATTAGTTGATTCCTTGAGTATGATATCCTCTTTCCATCTTGTGAATTAATTTGTAGCTATCAACACCCATTTTTGGCCAGTGCATGAAGGAGGATTGAACATGCTTATGAAGTGAAGACCCCATTTTGCAAAAGGTCGATCCTCTTGGACTGGTCGAAGGGGAAGTACTACCGATTTATCCTTTCCTATAAAGAAAGTGCATGGTAGGCCAAAATAGTCACGCCATAATAAATTCATTATTGTAGTCTTGGTAAAGAAGTTTCCATCAAAGAATCCATTGTGAAATTTTGTTAACACTTTTTCAACTTGTGTCCCATTAATACACTGCAGTAACATGCCATCAATATTATTTTTGAAGAGAATTCCATCAATTAGAATATATAGAATAAATTTCATCCTTAGATGTCTTCTCTTTTCTTTGTTCAAACCAAGAGGGTATGTGACCTCCGAAAGGAATGTGATCATGTCCTTCATCTAGCTATGCATGCTTATATTTACATCTTGTTCAGGTTCTACATGCGGGAGATCTTCATCTAGAAATAATGAAGTGTCAAGTTCATGTTGCACACCCTTAGTGATTTGTTTGTAGAGCGCACTACCCCTAACCAATTTTGTGGATTTGATAATCACATCATACTCCATGATTTTTGTCACCCACCATGATCTCTTGTTGATTTCAGCTTTGATGATGAAGTCTCGAACACCTTGATGTGGTTTGTGGTGAGCATACTCTTTAATTTCTTGAGCGTACGTATGATGGCGTGGACCTATTTATTTTTGTGAGTGTATTTCAACTCATAATACTTTAGCATATGACTGAAGAATGCCACTAGTTGTTCTCATCCTTGTTCATTTTCTTATATCAGGATAACAATAACACTCGCATCAAAAGCATAAGCATAAAGGATGAAATCCTTTGAGTAGTCTGGGTTGATGAGTGTTGGCACACAATAAATCTATTTCTTGATCTTGTTTAAATTTTTTTTCCTTCTACTGTCTACTTGAAGGATGTGTCCTTCTTGAGCATTAGGGTGATTGGCCTTACCAGTCCTGCAAAGTTAGGGATGAAGCACCTAAAAAAGTTAATTTTTCCAAGGAAGGACTGTAAGGCCTTCTTGTGTGCTGGTAGGGAGAGAGCTAAGATAGCTGAAATGCACTCAGTATCAATTGAAGAGCCATCCATCTAAGACCACATGGCCTAGTAGCTTGTCTTGCACCAAAATAAATTACACTTATTGGGGTTAAGATAAACCCCAAACTTTCTCCATCTCTCAAAAAATTTCCCCAGGTGTGCCATGTGATCTGACCTCTACTTTGAGAAGACAGTTATGTCATAGAGGTAAACCAAGATGAATTCATTGATGTATCCCAGAAAGGCAATATCCATGGCACACTGAAATGTTGTGCCTACATTTTATAGACCAAACGACATTTTCATGATATTCATTTATCCCCCACTTGGTTGTAAACATCCTGTTTTGAATTGATTTTCTTCCTTTAGAAGGACCTGATTGGATATGACCATATTACCTTCATCTAGGATAGAAAATATTTGTGTGCCAACCACAATGATGTAATATCTATTGTCCATAGAAGGAAAAGTATAATGATCCTTGAGGTATTGCCTTATTCAAATCTCTAAAATAAATGCAGAATTTTTACTTCACCATTATTCTTACTTCACTGGATATCATATTTGATGCCCCAAGTAGACATGGCTTGATTAGAAATATTATATTTTCCTCAATGAGTTTGGATATGACTTTGAGCCTTCCTCATGAGGGGCTCTATGTTTGGATTGACTGGCTGTCGCTTTTATCTAATGGGCTTGATACACTAGGATTAGATCTTAAGGGATTGTTGAGAAACAATTGGATCAAATCTCTTTTGGTATTCATACTCCCATGAGAATGTGAACAAGCTCTATTCATCAACAACTATTTTCCATGTGCAATAGTGACCGAGGAATCAGTCTTCTTGGGCCACACACATATTATTTTCTTTAACCCTTGAACTCATCATTAGGGCTAAATATTTTCTCTAAGGTGACCAACCCTTTACATAACTTATTTGTCTTCAACTAGAATCATGGCTTCGTGGCAACTCATATCAAGAATGCAAGTTAATGTTTGAAGAGAATATAAATTCATATTGAAGTTCAGAATACCAATGTGTCTTTGCAATGTCACTTCAGGGAAACTCCTTGGAGCTACAGAAAGTTCACTTTAGTTGTAAATTGGGGCCTAATTCTAATGTTGACATAGTTGCAAGCATTCAACCTTATAACTGGAAATGCCTCCACCAAGAGTACAATTTTCAGCTGAACCAGGATTACCATAGGGAATTTGGATTTTCTAGGTGCATTTATATTCAATTGGCAACACCTAAAAGTTCCACTAAATCAAATATTCAAAGGATGTCCAGTTCAAACTGGTGTAAATTATCCAATGTTCTTTCACTAGAATTGACCTATAGTATCTTATCAACTTGTTTGTGACCTAGTGGTATTCAAATTTGTGTACCTAACATATCCTATAGTGCATGAATTTTATATATCAACAGGTGGACAACACCATGCACTAAAGACATTCCTTGATCCACTACATTGATTTGGACATAGTTGAAACTACAACCTAAGCTACGATAGTGCAGAATTTCTCATCCTTGTGAGAATTGAGAACACTTATGGACCCAAGCACTATTTTACCCCCATGTCTGGAAGAAGTATATTTGGCAACCTATGCTTTCACTTTTTTTTGTGCAACAATTTATAACATTCTTATTGACAACTGCAATAGGTACTACTCCCATTTTCAAAAGCTTTAAGATTTCAAAATATAGATCAAGATAGTGTTGTTTCCCTTTTTCCACACTCATCTAGTAATAAATTAAGAAGATGTCAGTTGGGTTGGTTGCTCTTAAGAATCCTTAATGAAACTTGTTCTTCTTGGATTAAGCATTCCACTTGGAGAGGAGATGGTTCATATGACTCTACATGATCCAACTCAAAATATTTTCTCAACTTGTATGGTGAATTGAGTACATACCTTGTTTTGAGTAACTGTATGGGACCAATCGGAAGATAAGTTCCCTTGTGGACCTACTTTGGAAGTGAAATCCCTTGATAGACATATGGAAAAAAAGGAAGGTAACTCTAGTGATTGACACATCTTGAGTTATCATTTTAGGCTTGGATATACATGGATGGATATTACTCAAGATATTTGATGACTCCAAAGGTAGTGACAGTTGAGCCATCAAGTTAGAAGACTCCTTTTTTCAAAGGTTTATACTTAAGACCTAAGACATCAACAATTTTCTGGAGGCATAACAAAAGTACTAGCACCTGTGTCAATCATAAAATTGTACATAAGGTGTTTTCCTATGATCAAGGACATATAAAATGGATAGGTTTTTGACAACCTTACTTACTTTCTTCTCCTATAAATGATAGATATTGACAAAAATTCTTGGTTTTTGGATAGCTGGATCAATGCACAGAATTTGGGCTTGATTTTTATGCAACATGTCATACTAATATTGAATGGCCAGGGTATCCTACATTATGAAATTCACATTTTTTATTATTCATCTGATCTATAATGTTGAAGGGGAGGTCCATTTACTTGTACATTTAGGTCACAAAAATTCCTTTCCTATTTGTTAAGGTGCGAAGGAAGGGGCCTTACCTTGCATAGAGGATTAACCTACAGAAGGAGGGGAAAGTTCCACTTTATATTCAGAAGGATCATTGTGTGAAATCAGCCTCAATGCACAAGAACTCGTGTGCCTTTACTACTAGATTCCTTGAATGAGTACATATTTTTAAAATATGCTAACTTTTGGGGATCAACCTGTATTGCAGGAATTAAGACCTATGCACCATATTTTAGAATTATCTTTTTATACCTTATTGTTAGCAACCTAGGCATGTGGTATTTTTGTCATCATTTGTATCTTGTTTGATTGCATAGAAGTCCTTAGCACCTTAAATAATATCAAACTAGCTTCTGAAGGTGCTTCTGACTTTTCTTGATTCTTAGGTTCACTTGCACTTATGGAAGGTTCACAGTTAGAAGCAATATGAATCATATAAGCCTATGCGTGCATGACATTAACACAATGATATTGAATATGAGGCATGTTACAAGGGAAACACCATTCTGGATCTTGCACCATGTTATTCTTAACTGGGAATAGTTCTTGGCTTATGTTGGGCATAGGAAGAGGTTACGGTGGAGGAACTACTTACAAGGGTAGATGCGCATTAACATTCCATCTATCATTATGCCGGTTCTTCCCATATCTTTGGTTTCCATATTGATTCCATCAAGGCTAATTATTTTAGCTATGCCCCTGATAAGAACTACTTATGAAGGCTTGTTCTTGTTGTTTCTCTAAGGAAATGACCTTATTGGACAAGCTTCTAATCATGGCCTTCATTTCTTCATCTTCTTTCCGCTACATGGGAGAGTAGGATGTGGATGCAACCGGTTAAATGATTTACTCAGGGATGGATGTAATGGACGGTTGGGGCATGTAAGACATCTCTGGGAATAAGGGCGTGGGAGGTCTAAGAGCTAACTTTCCTTCCTGGATGATATTGTTCTCTACCCTTATTGCAATATTTAGAAGTAGCAGGTAAGGTTATACCTCCCATGGACTGAATCATGACTGAAATGTCACTATTCAAGGAACTTAGATAATATTTAAGCGTGATGGGATGTAGGCCTTACCACTTGAGGGATTGTTTCCTAAGTTTTCTGGAATTTGATATTTAAATTTTTGATGCCGGTTTAAAACAACCCACTTGAGACCCAAGAAAAAACCTAGGGTTAGTTACAAAATTATGGAATAATTTTTTTTATCAGGAGTGTTTACAATCAAGTTGCAAGACAAAAATTGACCCTATTAGGTTCTGGGACAAATCTAAAATTACTAGATCATACTTTACCTTCATTAACAATTATTAGGGTCACATGGTTCAACTTATAGGGTTAGAAGTCTCAATTAGGTTCAGGGAGTAATTTACCCCCATACCCACTCTCTAGCGGGCTCAGAGTTTCAAATTTATTTTTCTCATACTTAATACTTCCAAAATTTTCCTAAATCATTCCCATTGGATAGGAAATTTTCTCACCTTTCCAGTGATATAAAGAAGTCCTCCTAACTCCTTCAAAAACTCAAGATATGAGCGAGTGGAGTTTTGGGGTCAAATTTTCCCCAAGGGAACAAGTGTCAAATAGGGGTAAAAACCCCTTTGGCGGGTTAGGCGGGTCACAGGGCAGCCTTAGAAATTTTTCCTTACATGGGAGATATTTCCCAAATGTGCTTGCAAATCCGTGGGTCCTCCAAGGACACGTGGTGGCCTCTGAGCCATCGCTAGAAGATAGAGGGAAGAGCGGAGCGGTGTTTGATAAAAAAATTTCCCTGCGCAGGGAAAAGTTTCCCCTTTTTTCCCGTGCCTCCGCTACACCACCAAAAGACACGTGGCATTTAGTGAACAAACGGGGGATAAGGGAGAGGGAAAAGCATGGTTGTAGAGTTTTTGGAACAACTTCATCAATGGGGAGAGAGGGAAATATTAGGTGCGCGGGTCCGCATGTCCGTGGAGGTGAAAATCCCAAGACGAGGGCGGGAGATGCGGGGCCATGGGGAAATTTCTCCACAATTTCCAAAGGCCAAAAACCAAAAGAAAAAAAGGGTCTGCCCCCTCTATAAGCACCCAAAGCTTCCACATGGCATCCTGTGATTGGCCTCAGGCCGGCAAGGATAAAAGGAAAACTTTTCCAAAATTTTCAAAAAGGTCAAAGGGAAAAAAGATGTCGCGCCACCGCCACTATCCCGTGAGGACATGTGGAAGCCTCTGATTGGCTACAGGCCGATGGAGGAAAAGGTGAATTTTTTCTCAAGCCAAAATTTTTTCAAAATTTTTCTAAGGGCAATTTTACGGGAAATTTTCGGGTTGTGGGCCTACCAGGGAAAATTTTCCCAAATTTTCCCGCCAAGCCACAAAAACTTCAAAGTGCCATAACTTGAGCTAGGAAGCTTAGTTTTGGGAAAATGATGACTTTTTGGAAATATCTCGATGCCTTATTTGCATAAGAAACATAAATTTTACATTTTGATGAAGTTTAAAGGGTTAATTTTGTAAAAACTATCTGCATGCTTTTAATTAACAAACTAGAAATTTCCAACTTTTCAATTTGATTAAATTGGGTCTCCCCCTTCACTCAATATGCTAAACAGACATGGAGAATTGATCTAGGAAGGATTTAAAGTGGATTAGGAAGTTAAATTTGTTCAATTAATTTATATTTGAATTTTTTCCAACAAATGACAGAAAATGGCCGAGGAAGGGAAATGGGTTCGATTTGCAATGTTAAAATTATTTTCTTAAGTCTTCTTTTTCAAAATGAGTTCCTTAACATCTTAGTATCCTAAAATATATAATTTTCAATTTTATTAATGTGTGCAGGTCTGAACTGTGCATTTTTATTAATATTAATTGTTAGTATAAATTTTATAACAAAGATCTATTTCTTTTAAATCTGTATGTCAATTTTATCATTTAAGTGTGGTACTTCATTTCTAACCCAATCTAATACCTCTAAATGACTTAAATTAATTATTCTACACTCAAATAAATTATGATTTCAATTTCATATTTTTCCCAAAAGAAACAAGCAACATCCTTCCTTCATACACATTTTCTTTCTTTTGTAAATAAACAGAGCTTCAAATCACAATTTGATATTTCCAAATTCATCACAACAATGCAAATAAGAGATAAAATTTCCATTATTTATTGAATTCATTTATAAAAATTTACATCTTCACATTCTTCCATTTCTTGAATATAGTTAATAGAGTTTCATTTATTTCTTCCAATGTACAGAGCAGAAAGCAAATGTCTTTCTCAAATCAAATGTACATTCTCATAATAAATTACAACATCATTCCTCCATAACATAACTATTAAAATTTCATCCACATAATGTGGGAAAGGATTACAATGAATGTTTTTTCACAAGGGACTATCAACTGCATTTTTTCCTTACTCTAGGACAACAACATGCACATTTTCTCTTCTCCAAGTTGTTCACAACAAAAGAGGGAGAAAGGCAATGCTCTCCACCCAACCAAGACATCCAATGAAAGGAGAAGCCTTCCTTCATCATTGGCCCTCGAGCCCCAACCAAAATACAATAAAAGGTGTAATTCAACCATGGCAACAACTGGCTTCCACAACACAACATTCTTTCACATACACATTTCAATATAAGGCACATATTCAACACAAAAACAACAGTTTACAACTACATTAAAAATCATTTCAATCACAAATTCAGGCTTGATCATGCAAGCCAAAGGAGCAAGGTCTATGGGGGAAGCTACTTATGCCTCCCAATTGGAATTTGGGCATCCACCGATAAAAAACTACCAATAGTAAACATCACACACATATCCTTATGCCCCCCACAAATCCCTCCTTATGCCCCCCACAAAGTAAGAAATGCAAGCTATTTCTTTTCCATGGTGGATCCCAAACCCAAACTCCCTCCACAAAATTTTGATGCCAATGGCATTCCCTTATGCCCCCCCACATGGATTCCCCATAGCCTTCTCCTACACCATCCCTATGGCAGTCTACCCAACCAACCAACAAATAAAACAAGGCATGCACTATCCACACAACAAAACAAGAAAATGACAACATATACAAAGAGAGTTAAATTCCTACCTCTCCATGGTTACTTTTGTCTCCAAACAGCAAGCTTCAAATGCCAAAACACGGTCCAAAACAACAAACTCCAAGCATGCAAGATTTCTCCAACTTCCTCTAAAAACAAGAGCTCCACACAAGAAAAATGCACCCCAAGGAAGAATGCAAAAAGGTTCAACAAAAAAAAAAACAAGGAAAGAGTTTGAATTAAATAGAAGAGGGAGAGAAGAGGATGATGTGGATCCATGTAGGATGCCACATCACACATCCTCCAATTCAACACAAAAGACAAAATCCATTCTCCCAAGCATAATAAAGAGGTGGGTGAAAAATATGACAAGTTACTTGCACACTCTAAAAATCCCACACCTCAAGGGACAACCATTAATTAAAATGTAAGAAAGTGCAATTAAAACATGCAACAAGACTATTAAAATTCATTATAAAAGTCACAAATCACATCTCCATCCATAAGTATGGTTGGTAGATTAAATTTAGAGGCATGGGACAAGTTTTACTTGTCCCACAAGCCTCCAAAAACAGCCCCCAAGGACAAATTCGAATTTCCATGGAGGTGGAGTATTTCATACTCCAAAATCTGACTTACACAAGCACTTACACATCTTACACATCTCTTAAAAATTAAATGCAATCAGCCAACAACTCTTATAATTACTTTCCCACATCCCAATTTAATTTATTAAAATTTTAATCAATTGATTCCCACATTAATCTATCACAATTTAGAATAATTAAAAGAAAGGAACACATTACTAATAAAATACATACAAAAATAATAAAATAAACACATTAATAAAATACACAACCCATGTTCACATATAAAGGAAATCCCCCCATGGGAATCTCTAACAAAACAACACATAACACAATAAAACAAGTTGCCATGGTGACCTTCTTGAATTCACCTAGAATTCCATTTTGGTTGGTCTCTGATCCCTCGATGTTTTGTTGTGATATTTAACCTGTAAAATACAATACCTCCTTCGGCCTCGTGGCCATATCAGAACATCTAATGTGATATAAATGAAATCACAAAACCAACTATATAAATGAATCACAACAACATCAAAGCAACAACTACATCATTTGCATTTTTAATCCACAACTATATCATCATCAAAATAATATCCATTTTCTAGATCAACTCATAATATCCAATCACATGTATGAGCAACATCCATAAAATATCCATGTCAATATTCTATCATCATCCACATATAAGGTATCTCTAATAATCATCATGCATCAAAATCAAATCAAGATCAACAATAATCTATTATCAATGTCTAACATCATACTAAATCAAAAAATAATAATGTCTATAATGTAATCAACAGTATCAACATAAGCATCAAAAGGTGTCAAAAGGGAAGTGGGCACTACAAAATCAGTCATCTACTCATTAGGTGCCATCTTTATTGTAGTCACCTTCTCCCCTAGTGATAGGTGATCCGAATTTTCTTCAAAATAGATGCATAAAGTTATTCCAAGCTCATCCCAGGTAGAAATAGATGCAGTTCTTAGGCCTTGGTACCATTGGAGTGCTTTACCTCAAAATGAGGTTGTGAGTAGTTGTACTGCTACATCAGTGTGTGTGATTAGATAGACAGAGCACTCATTTTCCAAATCATGGATATGCTCAACAAGGTTGACTTGATTATCACCAGTGAAGTATGGAATGCTATTGAGCGACTATGTTGACATATCATGTTTTGTATTTTAGAGATAATTTTAGTGGTGAATATTCGTAATATGGTGAATATTCCATTTTTGAAAACTTTGAAAAGATAAATTTTTTGGTGCTGGTCAGTGACCTGTTTGCTTAAAAATTATAGTTTAATTTTTTTAGGGTTCAGATTTTCCTACCCTTGAAAATATCCCCTATATAATCCTAGATTATTTACCAGGTAGAAGACTACTAGCTCACTCATACCACCTAGGGGCATATGTATTATCAAGTACAGTAAACACATGACAGGAGGGCAGAGACTACAAACGTGTGACAAATATTTTATTGATGTGAAACAGGAGGGTAGAGACTACAAATGCATGACAGAGAGTTTGTTGACACGCAACATGGATATTTTGTTGACGTATGAAAGGAGTAGGAAGAAAATTCATGATAGAGAGTTTGTTGACACATGACTAGAGGGCGAAGGTTACAAATGCACAACAAAACAACACCCTCACTAACATGCATCAACAAGGTTTTTGTCGCGCAATGGAAAGTTTGTTGTAGTGCGACAACAACCTTGTTAACGCATGACAGGAGGTTTGTTGTCACGTAACAACAATTTTTGTTGTCGCAGGATAGAAAATCTCTTGTTGCACATCTGCAGCCTTCTATCACACCACTTGAAAATTAGGAAAAAAAATTACATACAAGCCCCAAAAAAAATTCCTTCCCGTGAAACCGATTCTAGGGATATTCATTAGGTATTTTCCACCTCTAATTTCCAAGAGGTCTCTTAAAATGAACCCCGGTGTATTGAGATTGACAGGACTTCCACAAGTGAAGCTAACAAATTTCCTCAAAGGAAGAGGTGTTATTAGTGCCATGGTAGGGCATGTAGGTCTTTTTTGAGGAGTGGAATGTGCACAAAGCACTGGAGATGAAGAAGTTCCCGTGGTTGTTTTGTTAAGTACTTTCCTCAGAGATATCTTGAGATACTTGAAAGATGCTTCAACTTTTGTGTTTTGTCTTGTATCCACTCTTCTCAAGAAAGTCACTCAAGTCTACTAAAAATTGTATATATGAATATCTAGAGTCGCAAAATGTGTTAGAACAAGCCTCCAAAGGCTGAAAATTACCAAATCACACACCAAACTTAGCAATGTTGAAATATAAGCTTTTAATGTAGGTCCCACCAGGTATGCTCAAAACTGTTGGTTGTTCAAACTTGCACTCATGTCTCAAATTTGAAATATTTGAGTATTTTGAGTTAACAATGGGGTTGTCTCAAATTTGTGTGACCTTGTGCACTTGAGAAAGGCCTCTAGAGAAGGCTAGTTCCTCTACCTATTTCTACTGGTACTACTACTCCTAATGTTGAAAGTAAAACCTAAGCTAATAATCTCAAGGGACTAGGGATAAAAGGATATGCCAAAGGTAAACTAAAGTAAAGGAGGTGATAGCACCATAAAAAAGTGGGATGAACACTATTTGTTTTGAGAGAAAACAAAGGAGATAACATAAATGGAGACTAGGTGCATGCATCACAGAAAAAATGCATTCACACGATCAATTTCATGAGACACAATAAGAAAATAGAGGTGTAAAGGATTTAAATTGGCACATCAAGCACACAATACAAAGGAGAGGCAAGAAAGAAGAATACAAACATGTTAAGGTAGAGAATAGCCATAAAATAATGCTTTTATTGCTTCCGAGTATGCAAAGTTTACTACAATGGTGTATGAGGCTGATATCCATATGCAAGAGCCAGATCTAGAGGTGTGAACTCAAAATACAAAGATACCTAATCCTTAGAAAACACTAATGGATCTAAAATGTCCAACCCTTTACAATGAGCCATGCTCTTACATTTATAGATGAGTCAATGAGAGAAAAAAGGATAAGGATGAAAAACTTAGATTTGAATCAAAAGCACCAATAGAAATCATGAAATGCCTACAAATCTACTTGCAGATCTACCAAATACACTTCTCTAGGTCTTTTTGGTATGTAGGAGAAGCAAGGAAAGAAAATTGAATCAAATCTTGGTGGTTAGAGAAATCATATATGTTATTTTTTTAATTTGAATGGTCCTACATTGTAGCCCACATCAACAACTATTAAATGAGACAAATTTCTCCCTATTCTAAGCTCTGCAACAAAATTTATGATGATCAAAAGTCTACAGGTTACTCTGACACGCAAAGATGGCCAATTGTTCAACTATTTTTTCATTTCTACCATGTTTCATTTACTGGTTTGTTGTAAGTATTTGGTGCCTAGTTGGCATACTTTGATTGGTTGTGTGTAACATACTCAATGTCTGAAAGATGTCGCATGACATAGAAGGGTGCAGAAGAAGGCATGAAGGTACGCATGCGGAAGTGCAAGGCACAGAAGGAAAATAGAATAAATGTGTCACATGTGGAAGAAATGGGAGAAGAACTTGAGGGAGATGCACAAGGAAGAGTTGCAATCATTACTAAATAATGTGTGGTAGAAAAGAATGGGGTGCATGAGGACTCTAGGAACTTAGCTGATTTTGGGAAGTAGAAATAAGGAGCAAGCGCATGATGCATTAATTGTTGAGAATAAGGTGAATACATAGAGGGTGCGAGAAAGGGAAAAATGGTAAAAAGAGGAAAAGGAAAATAACAGGTGAAGGAAATGATGAGTGCACAAGGGCGCTCGAAGAATCTGCAACAAAGGGAATGTGCGAAAGGATAAATTGAAGTGTGTGTAACCTGCAATGTAGAACCTAATAGAAAGAATGGGGATGTAAGTTTATCCAAATACCTAGGGGATTTATTTTGGATAATAGTATATATATATATAACTGTGTGTGTGTGTATGTATGTATACACATATGTATATGTATATATCATTATGGTTATTACAATATTTATTCCTATTTCCTGGAACCAATTAATAATGGTTCAAAAGAACAATTAATGGCTTAGACTAAAGTTAATAAAAAATATGGGTCTATGACCCCATTATTGTAAATTCCACTTTTTCCAACCATAATAAATGACCATTATATTCATTAAAGGTACACCTGGTCTTCACCACAATTAAAATTATAGGGAAAATAAAATTAAATGGTTGCACATCATTGTAGTAGTAAGTTCATTATGTAAATGTAATGATGATTTATGAATTAGTTCAATAGAATAGAAAAGGCCGTTACTATCAATTTTATAGATAATTAGATCAACATGATTTAAACAACAGAAATAACTATTATTGTTATGAATTCATCAAGGTAATTATGATAACCAACATAATATCACCTACAACCAGACAAGTATGCATTCATCCAAGGTGGATTAGTGGGGTATGCCACATCCATCTCAATATACTTAGTGACTGCATGTGTGTAAATAAGTAAAACATGTTATATATCACTACAAAGTGAAAAACAACATGTATAATGTGAAGTGCTAATGAATCAAGTAAAATGTGCGTCTTGATTTTATGTTTTTTTTTCAATATTTGAATGATTTTATATTATCACAATGCATAAATATTTACAAAAGGGGTGGGAAGCAATAAATCTATCCAATGAGAACCTCCCAAGGAGGCTGAAAAGTTTCCAGGGAATATGGAGGCTTAATATTCAATTGTGATTTAAGTTGTATCATAATAGTAACATGTTCCATAAAAGTTCTTATAGATGCAAAAGTAATATGTGAATAATGTGCTAGTGTTGTGAAATGAAGGAACAAGTTTAGTGAGATCTATCAATAGGATTTTTATGTATTATATGTACTACATTATTTACATAGGACTCTAGGATAGGGGGATAGTGAGAAACAATGTATAAGATTGTAGCCATATAAGAATAGCTAGAGTGGTGAGATTAAGTGTGTGTAGAAAAGGCCTATCAAGAGATCTAGGAGGACTATATTGAATGGGAATAATGTGTAAGAGGAGAGGCTAGGGGAGGAACTTTGAAACTTTAGAGCCATGAGAAGTACTACATAAAACCAAATATCTATCCATATAAGGACTAGGAGAAGTAATTGAATAAAGAGAAATAAACACACTATGAGGGGAAACCTCGAAGGGAATACCACTAATGGTGATAACCTATTGATTATTGATGAACTTAGTACATTAAGGGATAATTGAGGTAATGGTCTAAAGAGTACATAGAAAATTGATACCTAACTACAGGGAATCATAACTGAGAGTAAAAGAAACCAAGAATGAAACTGATGTAGTAATAGGACCAACATTGATGGATAGAGTGATGTGGCAATAGCAAAGATTTGTATCGAGTGCAAAATTGTGCATAAAAATGCAAAACTATTGAAGAAACGTGAGGGAAAATACATTTTCCTTATTGTGTGGATTGAGAAAAAAACCTTATATGGGTATGTGATTAATATAAATAGGAATGGACTAGGTATCTAAAATAAGCTCAGTATTGATATCATATTCATCAAAAGTGATAATCGGAGCATAATATATTGTATGATTAATTGTGCTAATAATTATATCTAATGGGTGATCATAAGAGGGTGGTGGAGGGACTATATGATAAGCATTATGCATCTTAGGGGTGATCATAAGAGGGTGGTAGAGGCACCACATGATAAGCATTATATACATCCAAGGAATATTTTCTAGTGTCATGATTATGAAGTGGATAATTGAATATAATTAAATTATAGTTATCATTGATTAGATTTTTAAGATTTAGTGGGCTTATTAGATATAATAGATTTAGAATCAATTCATTTTTTAATGTGATGAACTTATAATTAATTATTTGTAAATTACCCAACATGCTGATTATAATCACAATACGAATTGACAATGAAATTATTTATTTAATGTATACTCATATAAACCTCAAATAACAAAGGGAGAGATATGATATTTCAATCAAGTGATTCAAGATCATGTGGGTAGGACTTGGAAAATGAGTAAATTGGTGGTGCACAGATTGTTATTGTAGCTTAACAAGTTTTGGGATGACATTAATAGTGTCCTTAGAAGAATATTTTCCATCAATGGGATTTCCTTTAAATTTGTGTTTTATTTAAAACTTGATAGTATATGTGGGAGGAGAGATAAAAATTTACTCGAGTCTCTTCCTACATTAAAATTTAGCTTCATGTTATATCAAGATGTTGTTATCACCGAATCACAACACCCTCTAATTTGCACAAATGTGTGTGCCTGAGCTCATGGTGTGATTGGGTAACATGGGTAATATCTCAAAGTTGTGGGCCTTGCTACTTGAGATAGAACTCTAGAGAAATCTTGTTATTATTCCTAATCCAAGTGAAAACTAAATATACCAAAAGAAAACTACTAATTACTCCTAATATATCACTTCCAAGAGACCAGGGAGAGAGAGATCAAATGTAAATGAAAGAATCTACACTACAGAGGTGATGCACCAAAAGAAGGGTATGAGAACAGTACCCAATGTGTGAAAATGGAAGAAAAAATATAGATTAGAGAGGGTGATAACACTTATTTATAGTCTAACAACAACCTTCACAACACATTTCCATGCATGCACAATGATAATGAGTCCCTACAAGATCATAAAATTGACACAATATATTTACAATTTTATTGAAGAGGCAAGCAGAATGAAAACAAACACAACAAGGGAAGATACATCCAAATACTTGCATCTGTTTCTTTATTTATATGCACAGTTCAAGCTATTAAAAAATAAAGGCCTAGATAACCATACAAGTAGTCCACTACAAAGGACTACAACACACTAGCTTCAAAAAACTAAAATGACAAAGTTTTGTTACTCAAACTATCCTCCTTTATAATGAGCCCAACACTTCAATTTATAGATTTTTTAGAAGAGAGAGAGAGGGAGGATGTAATTCCTGATATTCAATTTTTAACCAATTACAAGTCATGATAAATTCACTTTTCAACCAATTTCAACCAAGCAATATCAAGGTATCCCATAACCTGCAACTGTGAAATAATGATTGCCCATGATCATTGAGTTCTCCTCTGACAACTTTACAATAACCAAACAGAACTGAGATCATTTTCCCTAAAAATCATGATAAAATATTCATAAATTTTTTTATTTCACAGTTACTATACATTGGTCTCGGAACCATGATTCCAATGACACTAATTTTGTGAAAATTTATTGAGAATTGCTCCAGTTATGGCCTTCTGTGTGCTGGTAGCTACTTTGGTGTTGCCAAGTTTACTAGACCTTTGCGGGACTGTGAAATTAGATCTCTGCTTAGTCGGAAATATTTAAAATATTTCTACCTTTCTTTCTAATGTTTTCTTCATCCTTTTAATTGACTTGTAATTGAAAATATTTGTGGTGCCCTTCATATTTTACAATGAAAAAAAGGTGGGGGGTCATTATTTAATAGTTTTTCATTTATTACCAGCTCAGAGAGTGGGTCTCGCTTCTTTCTGTAACTCGGTATAATGTGGGAGTGATTTGGCTTGGGATTATAGAGCTCTATTTCGTTGCCACAACAACTTAGTTTTTTCCATATGGATTTGTTATCCATTTTTCCCCCCTGTGAAATGGATAACTTAGCAGGTTAGAACATCCAAAGTGGATGGAAAAAGGAAAATGCTTTTGTAGTATGCAGGGTAGCTCGTGTTTTGGCTTGGCTGAGTTGGTCATAACTTGTGGCAAGCCATAGAGAATCTTGGAGTTGGTGACCAATATTATTGGAGAATTGGATAAGTTTGAGGATTGGTCGGCTCGGTTGTACAGGTAACAGACTGGTCAGTTCGGTTAGACAGGTGACAGATTGGTCAGCTCGGTGGGATGGGTGACAAATTGGTTGTCTTGGTTGGATGGGTGATAGATTGGTTGGATCAGTTGGATGGGTGATAGGTTTGTTGGCTCATTTGGATGGATGAAAGGATGGTTAGCTTAGTTTGATAGGTGACAGGTTGGTCGGCTTGGTTAGATGGGTGATAGCTTAGTCAGACAAGTGTATCAGTTGACTTTTGGGGCAGCTCAGGATGATGAGGTTATGATTGGTCATATGGACAGCATACAGAGAAGTTGGTCGACATACATAGACATTGTCCAAACCCTCAGGGTTTGACAGCCAACACAGATGGATGGCATATAGTTATACGACATGGTTGGTTGAGTCATCAGGTTGGTCAACTTGTCGGTTTGCCGGCTGCTAGAATGGACATGTAGTGCATCGTACGGGAAAATATAGATAGTCATCCAACCTCCTAGGTAGGATGGCCCACAATGTGAAGATGGAAACTCCCATGTTGGTCAATAATAAGAAGCATGTACAATCATGAAGTTAGATTTCGTCTAACCCCAATGAAGTTGGATCACAATCAGGTTAGATGCCCTACATACAATTGTATGGATCATGGTTAGACAACCGTATAAACCAAATATGGAAAGGAACTCACGGGACAAGTAGTTTTCTCATAGAGGATGGTCGACATCCAATCCAACGCGGTTGGTTGATCTACAAGATGGATGTGTTACAAGATAGATGAGGGTACGTAAATGAATGACATCCCAACAACCAGAATTAGTGAGGCATGACACCCATGAGAACCCGTGCAAGGAAAGTACCAAAATGAATTCTTACCCATACATCTTTAATGCATCCTACTAGTTGGTGACCACAATTGCCGAAATATTGTAAAATTCACCTCATTTTGAGGGAGATTGTTTGGAAAATCAAATAAACTTTGTCAAAATTGTTCCAGATCTATTGTGATGTAAAGGCCTCAAATTTGGGCTTATTGTAAATGATTTTGTCTTTTGGTTATGATATAATGGATTGCGCATGTTTTTGAGTAAATAAATTCTTGTTTAGTGGTGATTTTTTCCCTAAGTTATATCAATTGCATATTTTTCTTTCCATTATATTTATAAGTATATTGTGCATGTATCTATCTCTTTACAGGGTCTGTAGTTTGTTGTTCTTTATGAATATAAGGAATAAAATATTGTCTTGGACTATGGTGCTTCTAATAGCCCTCTCCTTACTATTTTTCTCCCTCTTTCACTCACTTTGATTGTCTCACCCTTTCTTGGTGCATCACCTTCACTTATAGTAGTTTTATTTCATGCATCTTTATATCCCTATCTCCTTAGAAAGTATTAGGATAGAATTGGTTTAGCTTACTATTCTTTGCACTTTAGATAAGTTGGCACAAGGTTAGAGGAAGAATTCAGCTTTCTCCGGAGGATTATCTTGCTTGTAATGTCCCACACTATAGGATAATCCCATGTTATACAGGTTGCACTAATTTCCTTGTACACAAAATCAAAAGCAATCATGGGTGCTGTAATTTTTCATTAACAATTTTGGCATGCCAGTTGGGATCATAGGTCAATATTTTCAGGTTTATCAAGATTAGATGTGCATCTTGGTAAACTTTCAGCATTTGGTAACTTTTTATTAGCACATTTGGTGACTCACAGGGTCATATTTCAACTGGTTTTAACAATATTAGAGGCCCACATATATGAGAAGGATTCAAACTCAGTTTAGAGCAAGAGAGGAGGGTGTCTTTGAATACTTGTAGTTATCACCAAGAAGAGGAAGGAGAGGAAGAAGGGTACAAAGGTCTCCATCTCCACTAAACAAAACATTATCCACACCTCCACTCGTTCGACCCTTCCTTCAATCAACTAGGGTTCTCAAGACAATTATGATAGTGCATCAACCATCACCACCACAAGGACCTTTGAACCTTTGTGCCAATTTCACAAGTGGTAGTCCACTCGCCCTCAATACACATAATCATATTCTAGTGGTAGCATTAAAAATCATTCCTTAATTCAATGGAGAGAATCATACAACCCCCATCGATCATATTCAAGACATTGTGAATTTCTGTGCCATTCATGAGATCAATGAGATGGATGTTGTATTTAGGCTCCTTAATTCTTCTCTCAAAGGTAAGGCACTACAATGGTTTAGGATCCTAACAGTAGGGTCAACTACAAAATGGGATGCGTTGTGTTCAACCCTGTACAACTAGTTTAGAGAGAAGGAAGATAATTTGTCTTTGTTGGAAACATTAACTGCAATCAAAGGGTCCCCGAATGAGTAGATGGCTGACTTAAAATTTATGTTCCAGCAGATGTGGGATCATATTCTTATTTTCATGAGGCCAACATTGGAAGGTTCATTCCTCTACTTTTTGAGGGCTCTAAATTTTGACATATCTATGATGATAAAAACAATTGGGTAGCTCATCTACCAGTCAAGCACTTGAAATAGCCCTCATTCCATCCCCTATAAATTAGAGGAATAGTGTGGCCTCCACTTCTTCTAGTACTTCCAATGAACTCGATGAAGTCATGAAGCAACTACAGAATTTGGGGAATGAGTTGGCGACAATCAAAAGGTAGTAAGCTCAGAGCTACAAACCTTACCATCCTCAAGCTTAAATAAATAGGCCTCCATATCAGCCTAATGGGTCTCCCGCTTAGGAAACAAAGAAAAATAAAAACCAACGTTATTATCAAACTGCCATACCATTCCAACCTTATAACCCAAATGCAATTTCAACATCAATGGATTTGGTTCCTAATTAGAACAATGTTTCTCAAGAGTATGAATGGTTTTACCCTTGTAACTTACCTCATAATCAATCAACATGCTTTAATGGTGCTCTGAATCAAGCCTTGATGGTGTGAACCATTGGGGTGACCTAAGAGCCAAGTGAGGAAGAAAATCAACAAGCAACTAAGTAAGGGACTCCTCCAACTAAAACCACACTGGTTAATTGGAAGACAAAGGAATTTTGTGGGGTTAATCAATCTCCTTTCTAGGGTTTGGCTATCAATACATGGTTAAAGAAAAGGAACATAGACAAGGGGAAATCATCTAGTCAAGTTATTTCTCAACCCACTCTAACTCAACTAGGAGTTAACAGGTCAAATCCAGCTCCTAATGCACATGGCCAGCCTAAGGCAGCTAATGTAGCAACCCACAATGTTTAGAATCATCCTAGGATACCAGTTGTGGTAGCTCATGGACCAACCCAAGTAATGGAAAAGGAAATTCCCATCAAGGGACAACAAAGAGAAAAATCACCCCCTTTCAATATCATTGATCAGATGAAGAATACCAATGTCATTATTTCCATGTGGGCATCATTGGAAATTCCAGGGCAACAAGATTTGTTGCAAGCAGCTATGGAAAATTGGTTCCCTTCTACTGAGCCATCTAAAAATTAGGAGAGGGTTCTTACTAACACCCCATAACAAGGATAATTTCATTTAGGTAAGAATTTGAAGCCTCCACCGTTTTATGTCTCATTTATCATTAGGAATAAATTAGTGTACAATTTCATGATCGACTCAAGGGTGAGCAACTTAGTAATGCCAAAGCAAATCTCTAATAAATTGGGCTTAAAATATAAACCATTATTAAAGGGAGTAGTGCAATTGGATGGGAAAATAGTAAGCATAGTTGGAGTGATAAAATAACTAAGCCTTACACTCCATGCTTTCCCAAATGTCATAGTTATATAGGATGTATTGGTGATTGATTTTCCACCATTATTTTCCTTGTGCCTTTCAAGGGATTTTACAGCCAGGATTGGTGGGTAATTATCATCTGATTGGTCCCGCATGTTATTTTAGACAAGGTATGGAGCTAAGACTATGATTAGGTTGAAGCAAATTGCCAATTTTCACATTGATCCTTATGTTCCTAGTCCAATCAATGCAAATTGTACCATATTCGACCAAGAAGAATGCTTGGAGGATCAAGAGGAAAACACAAAGGTTGGGAGTATTCCAGACCTAACACTTGATGATTGGGCTCAGAGGAGACATGTTTTCTATCCATACAAGGAGATGGAAGAAGCTGAGTTGGGAGTTTATTTTCTACATGAGGAGAACCTGCCTATCCCCACCCTCACCAAGCCATGAAAATAGCATGAGAATGAAGTTTGATATTTGTTTTTTGATGGTTCAAGGAGTAGGAAAGGTGTTGGATGAGGTGCAATGATTTTGTCACCAGAAGTGATGAAGTACTACTCAGCTTTCCATTTTCAGTTTACTTGTTCAAACAATACAACTAAGCATGAGGATTTAATCCATGGGTTGCATTGGGAAAGAAAGAGGGGTATTAAAAACTTGCAACTGCTTGGGGATAGTGATAATTGTCAAATATGTTAGAGGAAAACATGTTGCTAAGAATGATCTACTCAAATCCTAAAAGCATCAGGTATGGGATCAGATTCAAGACCTTGAAGCATTTAATATTCAGGACATACCATGGAAGAAGAATGAGGCTACAAACATGCTCACAACAATTATAACAACATTTGATGTGGTGGACAATATCAAGAGAGATAAACCACAACCACATATTCATGTCATTGTAAGGCCAAGTGTACTAGATAATAACACAAGTTGGCAGGTTTTTGAGAATGATCAATAGATCATTAATTTTTTACAGGAGGAGGCTGAGTTCTAAGCTAAAAATAAGGAGAAATTGGAGCAGTAGCATGGGGATCAAATAATGCAGCTGCATACAAACAAATTTCAAAAGGGTTTAGTGACTTTAGATTCAATATTCAACCCAAATGATCAATTCTGGAAAGAGAAGGTGAACATTCAAGTCAAAAAGGAGGATTCTGAGCCCATTTTAGTTGGAGAAGGTAAGACTTTTTGAATAGGTAAGATGAGTAGTGAACAAGAAAATGATGATCTTATGCAGATGTTTCAGGAATTCCCATATGTATTCATGTGGAGCTATGAGGATTTGAAGGGTTTTATCCCAAAATTGGCACAACACACCATATAGTTGATGTTGTAAATATCTTCCCGCCGGGTAGATATAGACAAGCAGAAGAATAAGGAAATCAAAGGAACTCAAAACCCGACATTTAGTTATGCCAAAAATGGATGTGCCCATAGCGCAGGTAAAGGGCACACGTAAATGGATGTCAACATAGAAATGGATGCACCCATGGCATAGGTAAAGGGTGCACGTAAATGGATGTCGACATAGAAATGGATGCGCCCATGGCATAGGTAAAGGGTGCACGTAAATGGATGTTGACATAGAAATGTTTGCACCCATGGTGCAAGTAAAGGGTGCACGTAAATGGATGTTGACATAGAAATGGATGCGCCCATGGCGTAGGTAAAGGACACACGTAAATGGATGTCGACATAGAAATGGATTTGCCTATGGTGCAGGTAAGAGGATGTCGACACAAAGATGGATGCACCAAGGAGCACCTTCAGGAGGCGCAACATTTTGAGCGCTGATAGGAAGCAGACCCTGGCACAGATATTCAGATGGCCATAACTTTTCACAGGGAGCTTGGATTCATGCAAGGTTGGACTTTTCGGAAAGCTTACGAGGTCCTCTGTCCAACTACGAATGTATATCTTTAATTGGGTGGGAACAAGTTCTTAAAAATTCAAAATACAGTTCACCACTTTTTGGGTTTGCTAGGGTCCTCACCTACCTCCATAATGAGATAAATTAAATGCAACCTGGAGGTGGTTGGGGTAGATTTGGATTTCCTCTCTCTTTCCTCTCTCATTCTTCCTATAAATTGTAAGGAGGGGATTCTTTCTAAAGGTTGGACATTCTTGTTTTGCCCCTCCCTTCTTCTCTTTGGCAGGTGAATTTGTGGAGTTCAAACCTCCCATTTAAAACTGTAATGCAACTTTGCCTCTTGGCATTTTGTAGTGTATTGTGTCAATCTTTGGAGAAAATAATACATGTCTGTGGATGATTATCAACCCTCTCTATGTTCATTTGCATCCCCTTAATCTTTCACTACAAATCTGGTTATCTGTGCATGATCTTGCATTACATTTTAATGGTTTGTGTTTATTGGCAAGACAGGTGTTCTTCATTCCTCGGTGCATCACCTTTGTAGTTTAGTTTTATTTTATGCATTTTCTTACCCTATCTCCTTGGCAAGTTAGATTAGGTTTTTAGTAAACCCTTTACATTTTTTGCATGTGCATCTGAACAGAGGAATAGGAACCGGCCTTCATCCGAAGAGCTTTTTTGATTTCGCAAGGTCCCACACTTAGGAAAAGCTCCATGTTATGCAATCGCACTGAGAGTCTCAACCCATCGAGTTACAGACATTCAGGGGTGCTGTGATTCACCATCAATAGTTTTGGCATGCCCGGTGGGACCAAGAGGTCATTCCACAAGATTTGAAGGAATTTTCAAGAAATTTGGACTAAAAATTATAGGTTTTACAATTTCATATTTTTTACCTTCCAGGCTGAACTTTGAAATCAATTTTCAAGGGCTTAACTTGCTCAAAACAAGTCAAAATTTCACCAGTTGATAGATCGGGGGATAATCTTCAAAAGGGTATTCTTAGATTTTTGAGATTTTGACTTTCAAAATTTCATGGTTTTTTGTATTTCGGGTTTTCCCACGTATTGAGCATGTCCCAAGTTCTGACACAGTGTATTTCAGGTTTTGTAAGTTGCCTTGCATGACCTAAGTTTTACCTATACCTTTTGGGGATTAGTAACTACACAACAATACCCGATAACCGAATTGATGAGCTGTATCTTCTAGGTCCTTCAAGTTTTAAATTCTATTTTTAATATTGTCAGGTTTGGTGTGTAACTTGGCATAAGCTAGCCTTTTAAGGCTCATTATCTAACACATCCGGTGACTCTGAAGGTGTAGAATTCAGTGGTATAGCAGCAAAAGTTACCCAGGCATATGAGAAGAATTCAAACCAGGTCTGATACTTGAGAAGAGGGGCTATTTGTCCACTTGCAACTATCACCAGGAGGAGGAAGGAGAGGAAGAAGACCACGAAGATCACCATCTCCACCTAACCAGACTTTGTCTACACCTCCACCTAGTAGACCTTTTCTCGCATCAACAAGGGTTCTCAGGCCAATCAGAATGGCACAACCACCGAATCCCTTTGTCAATTTCACTGGCAGCAACCCACTTGCCCTCAATGCACAAAATCCAGTTCCAATTGCAGCATTGAAGAACATTCCATTTTTTACTGGAGAAAATCATACCACTCCTGGTGATCATGTCAAAGACATTGCTAACATTTGTGCAATCCATGAGATAAATGAAATGGATGTTGCTGTCAAATTGCTGGCATCTTCATTCAAAGGGAAGGCATTGCAATGGTTTAGGAGCCTTGGAGCCGGTTCTATCACAAATTGGAATCAGTTATGCATAGTTCTCCATGAGCAGTTTGGGGAAAAGGGAGACAATTTGTCTCTACTAGAACAATTGACAACTATCAAGAGAGCTCCCAATGAGCAGCTGACTGACTTCAACTTCAGATTTCAAAGGTCTTGGGATAGAATTCCAGTGGCCGTTAGGCCAACAGCTGAAGGTGCTTTTCTATATTATCTTAAAGCTTTGAATTCTGATATTTCTATGTTAATTCAATCTATGGGAGGCACAACCTTACCTGTTGCTTATAGCATTGCCATTAGGGCTGAAAACTGTCTTATTCAAGCTGGTAAGCTGGCTCCTAGGCCTCCCATGCCCTTGTATCCAAACTTAGAAAATCCAAGCACTAGTCAAATACCCACTTTGGCTCCTATTCCCACTCCTAGAAATCAAAGTTCAAATGAAACTTCTACTTCATCCTCTAGTGCTTCAAATGAACTCCAGGAGGTTATGAAACAATTACAGAACCTTGGAAATGAGCTGGTGACTATCAAAAGACAGCAAGCTCAAAGTGCTAGACCGTATCAGCCTCAAGCGCAGTACCAGGCTAGGCCCCCATACCAACAAAATAGGTCACCAGCTAAGGCTGCAAATCAAAATCAAAGCCAAGTAAGGCCTCCCACTAATAAACCATTTCAGCCCTATAACCCCAATGTTGCATCTTCTTCTAAAGCATTAGTGCCAGTCCAAAACAACATAGCTCAAGAGTATGATTGGTGTTTCCCATGCAATGAACCTCACAACCAATCTATGTGCTTTAATGGTGCTTTGAACCAAGCCTTGATGGTGAAAAATACTGGCATTGAGGGTGAAGTGAGTCAAGAAACAAATCAGCAACAAGGGACATCTCAGCAAAACACAGCTACAAATGATACCGCACTTGTGAATTGGCAAGCTGAGGATTTTTGTGGCATGAATCAAACAATTTCTCAGAGTGTAGCAGCTAACACAAGATCAAAGAAGAGGAATATTGGTGAAGGGCAGTCATTGGATCCAAGTGATCTACAACCTTTCATCACTCCACAAGGTGTTGGTAAGCAAAATACAGTTCCAAACACGCAAGGACAGCCCAAACCACCTTCTAAACCAACTCAAATGCCAGCTATTGCTGCCCATGCACAAGAAAGGAATGCACAGACTAAAGGAAAACAAAGAGATGTTTCATCCCCATTTAGCATCATTGATCAAATGAAGAAGACAAATGTGAATATATCAATGTGGGAATCTTTATCCATCCCAGGCCAAAGAGATCTTCTACAAGCTACCATGAAGAATTGGTCAACTTCAAACCAGCAGGTCCATATGCAAGAGAAGGTCCTCACAAATGCTGCTCAGCCTGAAGGGAATCATGGAGGACAACAAGGTAAAGTTTTGAAGCCCCCTCCATTCTATGTTTCATTAATCATTGGGGATAAACTAGTACACAATTGCATGATTGATTCTAGGGCAAGTAGTTCTGTCATGCCCAAGCAAATAGCTGATCAGCTGGGTCTCCAATATGAAGTCATATCAAAGGGGGTAGTGCAATTGGATGGGACAGCAGTAGCAATGGTGGGAGTGATTAAAGGTTTGAATCTTACCTTGCATGCATGCCCCAACATTACCATTTTGCAAGATGTGTCAGTGATAGATTTGCCACCACTCTTTTCCCTATGCTTATCAAGGGATTTCACAGCTAGAATTGGAGGCTACTTATCTGCTGATTGGTCACACATGTTGTTCAGAACAAGATATGGTACTAAGGTCACAATCAGATCTGAACCAATTGCAAACTTTCATATTGAGCCTCATACTCCAAGCCAAATCAATGCCAACTTTTCATCTTTTGACCAAGAAGATTATCCAAGCACAGATGAAACTGACACCAAAGTTGGAAGCATCCCAGATTTAACTCTTGATGAATGGGAAAGTAAGGTACATGCTTTGATCCCTACCAAGAAGTAGAAGAATCTGAGCTAGGAGTCTATTGCATACATGAAGAAAACCAGCCTATTCCTAGCATCACCAAAATAGACCATAAGGATGACAATGAGGTGTGGTAATTATTTTTCGATGGATCAAGGAGTAGGCAAGGTGCAGGAGGAGGAGCTATGTTTGTTTCACCTCAAGGCATCAAATATTATTCAGCTTTCCATTTCCAGTTTTCCTGTTCAAACAACACGGCTGAATATGAAGCATTGATTCATGGACTTCATTGGGCCAGGAAAAAGGGCATAAAGAGCTTGCAGGTGTTCGGGGATAGCGAGCTGATCGTCAACCAAGTCAGGGGACAACATGCTACAAAGAATGACCTGCTGAAGAACTACAAGAATAGGGTATGGGACCTCATTGAGGATTTCAAAGCTTTCAACATCGTGTCCATACCCAGGAAGAAAAATGAAGCTGCAGATAGGCTTGCAGCAGTTGGAGAAATGTTTGATGTGGTTGACAACATCAAAAGGGAAAAAACACAACCACATATCCATGTGATTGTGAGGCCAGCAATTCCAGATAATAACACAAGCTGGCAGGTGTTTGAGAATGATCAACAGATCATCAATTTCTTACAAGAAGAGGTTGAATTCTCAGCTAGGAATCAGGACAGATTAGAGCAGAAGTACAGTGATCAATTAGTGCAGCTGTGGAAAAACAAGCTTCCCAAGGGTTTAGTAACATTGGAGTCTATCTTCAACCCTAACGACCAATTCTGTAAGGAAAAGGCTAACATACAGGTCAAGAGAGAAGATTCAGAGCCAATTCCAGTTGGGGAAGGCAAAACACTTCAAATTGGCAAAGTGGCCACTGAGCAAGAGAAATCAGATTTCATACAACTTTTCCAAGAATTTCTAGATGTCTTCACTTGGAGCTATGAAGACTTAAGAGGTTTCAATCCGAAGTCGGCACAACATACCATAGAATTGGATCTAGATGCTAAGCCCATCAGGAAAAAGCAAAGACCAGTCAACTCTCACATTGAGCCTCTAATGAAGAAAGAGCTAAACAAGCTAATAGAGGCAAACATTATATTCCTGATCAAGCACTCGAGTTGGGTTGCAAACTTGGTTTCCGGTCAGGAAGAAGAGCAGAGAAATCAGGCTGTGCGTGGACTTCCAAGACCTCAATAGGGCATCTCTCAAAGACCATTACCCGCTTCCTTCAATGGAACAAATATTGCAAGTAGTATCCAGTTAAGAGATATTCTCTCTCCTAGATGGCTACTCAGGGTATAATCAGATAATGGTGAAAGAAGATGATCAGTTCAAGACGGCTTTCACCACCAAATGGGGCACCTATTCCTACAAGAAGATGTCATTTGGGCTATCAAATGCTGGAGTCACTTTCCAAAGGGCAATGGATATGTCATTCAAGGGGGTTGATCAATAAAATAGTTCTGATATATCTTGATGACATCACCGTATCCTCCAAAAATGCAGTGGATCACCTCTTTCGTCTAAGGTAGGTATTTCAAAGGTGTAGAAGATTTGGGGTATCATTGAATCCCAAAAAATGCATATTCTTGGCTCACAAAGGAAAACTGCTAGGCCATATTGTTTCAAAGGAGGGATTGACGATTGATCCTAAAAGAGTTGAAGCAATTCAAGCGTTGCCATTGCCAAGTCACAAGAAGCCTCTTCAAAGCTTCTTGGGAAGGATCAATTTTGTCTGCAGGTTTGTTCCAAACTTTGCAGCTCTCATAAAGCCAATAACGCTGATGTTGAAAAAGAGCATGGTATTTAAGTGGACAGCTGAAGGCAAGGCAAGTTTTGAGGCAATAAAAGAGGCTATATCTCAAGCTTCGACTCTCGTTAGTCCAGACTTCTCCAAAGACTTCATGTTATATACCTTCGGTGGTGGAGACACAATTTCTGCAATCCTAGTACAGCAAAACAAAGAAGGATTAGAACAACCAGTTGCTTTCTTTAGTCAAGGCTTGGAAGAATACGAAACTAGGTACTCTTTCATTAAAAAAATATCCTTGCAGTGATCAGGAGCTTAAAGAAATTCAAGCACCTAGTCTCAAAAAATAAGATCCAATTGTTGGTCTCTCATGCAGGAGTCAAGGACTTCCTTCTAAACAAGGATTTGAATGAGAAACGTGCAGGATGGATAACTTGTCTCATGGAATATGACATCGAAGATCAAGGTCACCAAACTAGTACGTGGGAAAGGATTATGTGAACAACTAGCTCTGAGTCAACAAGTTGATGCAGGTGATGAAAAAGAGGTTGTCTTGGTACTACATGATGGTCAAGAACAAGAAAATGATGATGTGCCCGTTCCTTGTTGGACTCAAAATATGATACACTTCCTATAGGCAGGCCTATGCCCTCCAGAATTGAGAAAATAAAAAAGGAGATACTTCAGATTACAAGCCATCCCATATGTGCTCGTTGATGATGTTTTGTTCAAGAAAGACATCAATGGAGTTCTATTGAGGTGCATTGGGACATGTAAAATTGAGAGGGTGTTACGATATTTTCATGACGGAGATTCTGGAGGACATTTCACCCCACAAGTAACAACTCTCAAGATAATGAAAGCAGGGTATTATTGGCCCATAGTGTTCAGTGACTGCTATACATGGATAAGAAAGTGCAAGAAATGTGCACTCTTCACAGGAAAAGAAAGACTAGCAGCATTTCCATTGCACCCAATTTTGGTTGACCAACCATTTATGCAATGGGAATTGGACTTCGTCGGGGTCATCAACCCAAACTCAAGCCAAGGCCATAAGTGGATTCTCACAGGAACGGACTATTTCACCAAGTGGACCGAAGCAGTAGCGCTTAAAGAGTTAAATGACTCTAACATACTAGACTTTTATGAAGGAATAGTGACCAGGTTCAGTGTGCCAGCCACTATCATATCAGATAATGCATTAGCATTCATAGGTTCCAAGATTATAGAATAGGTTGTCAAGAATGGAATTTATTTGAGCAGCTCTTCAAATTATTACCCACAGGGTAATGGACAGGTAGAGTCCACGAACAAGAATTTGCTAAGAATCATTAGAAGGACTCTGGATGAAAACCAAAGGACATGGCATACCAAGCTAAAATCAGCATTGTGGGCTGATAGAATAACGCCAAAGAGGTCTACTGGTAATTCTCCCTACAAGTTGGTCTATGGGAAAGAGGCAGTATTGCCTATATCATTAGAATTGCCAGTATTGGAGCTCATGAAGCAATTGGAGTTGTCTGAGTTCGAACCAATGGAGGCCAGGTATGTAGAGTTGATGGAATTAGAAGAAATCAGAGAACATGTAGTTTAGATGATTGAAAAAGATCAGGCCTTAGTAAAAATATTGTTTGATAAGAAAGCGAGAGCAAGGACCTTCCAAGAAGGGGACCTAGTTCTAAAATGGGATGCAGATCGTGAAAAACCAGGAAGGCATTCCAAGTTTGATGCCATTTGGAGTGGCCCCTACATGGTCACGGAATGTAAAAGTAGTAATGCCTTCCAATTTTCTACATTGGATGGAGAAGAACTACTGATTTCGGTTAATGGAATCTATCTTAAACATTGCTACTAAAATGAAAAGCTTTACCCTTGTAAATATTAGCCTAGTTTTCAATACCTCTAAGTGCGTATGCACATTGTCTTGTTGTAGTTAGGTTTCAATTTGCCTAAGTGCTCTGGCACAGGGTTTGTTGCTCTTAGGTTGAATTTCTATAGTTCAGCGTGCTCTCGGAGAAAGAGTTGCGATATCAGGCTCGGGATCAGATATCAGGTTGGTTTCAAGTTATTGCTTATGACTCCATACCCAATGGATTGCTAAAAGGCCACTGATCTTCTACCTAGTAGGTAGGTGATCCCATTGAGTCACCAAATTGTTGTAAATATTTTCCTGTCGGGTAGATATAGACAAGCATAAGAATATGGAAATCAAAGGAACTCAAAACCAAGAGTGACCTGACATTTAGTTATGCCAAAAATGGATGCACCCATGACGCAAGTAAAGGGCGCGCGTAAATGGATGTTGACATAGAAATGGATGCACCCATGGCGCAGGTAAAGGGATCATGTAAATGGATGTTGACATATAAATGGATGCACCCATGACATAGGTAAAGGGTGCACGTAAATGGATGTCGACATAGAAATGGATGTGCCCATGGCGCAGGTAAAGGGCACACGTAAATGGATGTCGACATAGAAATGCGCCAAGTCGCAGGTTTGCGCCCATGGCGCAGGTAAAGGGTACACATAAATGGATGTAAACATAGAAATGGATGCACCTATGGTGCAGGTAATATGATTTCTACACAAAGATGGATGCACCAAGGAGCACCTTCAGGAGGCGCAACATTTTGAGCGCTGACAGTAAGCAGACCCTGGCGCAGATATTTAGATGGCCATAACTTTTCACAGGGAGCTCGGATTCATGCAAGGTTGGACTTTTTAGAAATCTTACGAGGTCCTCTATCCAACTACAACTGTATATCTTTAATTGAGTAGGAACAAGATCTTAAAAATGCAAAATATAGTTCGCCACTTTTTGGGTTTGCTAGGGTCCTCACCTACCTCCATAACGAGATAAATTAAATGCAACCTGGAGGTGGTTGGGGTAGATTTGGATTTCCTCTCTCTTCCCTTTCTCATTATTCCTATAAATTGTAAGGAGAGGCTTCTTTCTAAAGGTTGGACATTCTTGTTTTTCCCCTCCCTTCTTCTCTTTGGCAGGTGAATTTGTGGAGTTCAAACCTCCCATTTAAAACTGGAATGCAACTTTGCCTCTTGGCATTTTGTAGTGTATTGTGTCAATATTTGGAGAAAAATAATACATGTCTATGGATTATTATCAACGCTCTCTGTGTTCATTTGCATCCCCTTGATCTTTCACTACAAATCTGGTTATCTGTGCATGATCTTGCATTGCATTTTAATGGTTTGTGTTTATTGGCAAGACAGGTGTTCTTCATTCCTCGGTGCATCACCTTTGTAGTTTAGGTTTTATTTTATGCATTTTCTTACCCTCTCTCTTTTGAAAGTTAGATTAGGTTTTAATTAAACCCTTTGCATTTTTTACATGTGTATCTGAACAGATGAATAGGACCGGCCACTTCATCCAGCTGCTTCCTTCCGCGTCCCCAGGTGCCCACACTTGGGAAAGTTTCCATGGTAATGCAAATCACACTGAGAGTCTCAACCCATCGAGTTGCAAACATTCAGGGGTGTTGTGATTCGCCATCAACAGTAGCCACCAAAGACAATAAGAAAGCCTTTGATGCTTAAATGTAAGTATCATCAGTGGAATGGAATTATACCACACTCTAATAATCAAAATCTGGACTCCTTGTACTCAATGTGCTTTCACTTTTAAAAAGTGCAACTTATTTATTTCCATTGATTTTCTAATTTTGTTGTCTTGCTCATCGACTTCTCTATGCCCCGTGAATATTACATTTCAACTCAATATGATCATAGGAATCACCCTCTCACAAACAATGGCTCCCTAACATTGTACTTAGATAGATACTTCTATGCACAAAAAAATCTTTGTTATCAAAGCTATCAGAAATGCTTTATACAATAACTTTAGTGATTCTTTACAACAACTTCTAGCAGAGTCCTTCACAGCCTTATCTCAACAGATGAGGACAGCAAAAACATTAAAGTAGTGGCAAATGCAGGAGGTAGATGGACAAGAGGCCAATAAACTAACTACCTAGCCCTGAAATATGTAAGGAATTAAGAAATCACCATTTTGAACTAACAGAACAGAATATCCAATCCGTTTCACAGAGATCATAGCATGATAAATTACTTGACTAGAGAATTCTTACCAGAATTCGAAATGGTTGGCCACCAGTACTTCTTGACTATAATAAAGACTCGATTGCTAATATAGATTCACTAGCTCACCTAAGACTGGCACAGAAATTGGGTATGTATTATAAGTATGTTGCTGGAAATGATTCTTGTATGAAGTGAGGCTCTGATTCACCGCAGAAACATCCTGAATCAGCTCAAACTCGGGGGCTTCTTGAAAAGTCGACTGTAATATTTTTGTACATAATATATTAATAATCCTAGATGTAGGCTTT